>CAEGAD010084507.1:0-67406 GCA_903067055.1 Poeciliopsis paucimaculata | reverse complement strand
GGCACAGCAAAGATACTGCGCAGAACCCTCAAGCTCCCAGGCCTCTGGTAGAGGACCCGAGCTCAGAGGATAAGAACCACCCGCGGTGGGTGAGAAGGGAATTTTTTATACAGATGATTAGGGTTAATTGGAAAGTACGTATGACGTAAGTATGGTTTTGTAAAATGCTTTGGGCACCAGTCCATCAAGGGTCCAATACAAAGACATTGGGACAAATCTGCAAGCATGCACACTTTCAGACATTATGGCAATGTAAAGTGAACGTGTGTACGTTACGTTTGGACTATGGAACCCAGAGAAAGTGAATTCTTACTCAAAGAGAACATGCAAACATCACATAGAACAAACAGGATTGGCATCTTTAGGATACCATTACAAAACGTAGCTTTGAATGTGCTTGAAACATGTCAATAAGTCCATCAAAAAGATACTGTCCTAACAATAATTTCCTGACTATTCAAATAGACCATTTAACCAGACAAAAATAAGAATGGAACCCTGCTGAACATTGAAGGGGTAGGCACAGCAGGACAGGAGAGCAAAAGTCGTTCTGGTAAAATCCTTTTTTTAGTTCATTGCTGAGCTTGTACAAAGTCTTCCCATTAATTGCCTCTTTTAATGCTTTTTTTTTTTTTTTTTGTATAACAGCAGCGGTGGAGGTGGCGGAGTAAGATGAGCTGTTTAATGCTGGATAATGGGAGCAGATAGAAGAGCTCTTACCCTCAGGAAAGGGGGTGGTGTGGGGGGAGGGAGAGGGGAGAGTAATTTCTGGAAATAATGGATATTGACAATGGAGAAACAGAAATAAAGTGGAGACGATAACAAGGCAGGAAAACATGGGCTGTGCATGTGACAGGAGCACAAAGGGTGCAATATTTCACATCAAATGCAGCTCCTTGTATGGTAAAATGGATTTGTGTCCCACACACGGCGCTCTCTTCACCGCGCTCACACCTTCCACGCTTGTGCCCACTCATATGCACGTACGCCTTCATACAGTTTGGGTTTAAAAAAAGAGCTTCCTCACCCCACACGCACGCACACACCCATGCAGTCACTGAAAGCTACATGCCCGATCCTCCAGAGACTCAGCTTGCATCATTCTGAGTTGTTACAAAACAAATGGCCCTTCCATCACTGAACATTACTCACACAGAGAGGATGCTGCTTATTGCATCTACTAGGTGCGTCTATGCAACCTGTGTGATAAGAGGAAAAAGCCACATCCACCTGGCATGGTTGGCTGATTCGCAGTCCAAACAGGAGTGAGCCACCTACTGAGGCCACATGGATGATGTCACTGACAGTAGATCCATCTGTTGTAAAATCACCTATTACAAGGTATACATGTGAATCCCACTGCTTTTTTTTTTTTCCTCAATTTGTTTATAGATTTCCAACACATCTGTCAAGTGTTGCGAAATATTATTTGTTTCTGTGTTTAATTTTGTTGCCACACCTGAAGGCTTCTGACAGAAAAATGATTTGGATCAAGGTCGTCTTCAAGAGTTTTCTTTCACGTTACTTTTCAGAGTAACTTTTGAGCTCGACAGAGTTGTTTTAATTGATTCACATTAGAGGGCATTGGCCGGACATTTTAAGGTCGTGATGACGTCTCTGTCCTAGATTTAAACAGGCCGCACAAATTCACATCTCTGCAAATTCAGCTCCAAAAATGTGTTCATCGGTTCATGTTTATGCATATAGAAGTATCTCGACAAACAAATACAGATTAGCAGTTTGAATGATGCTCAGAATTTCAAGTAGATTTTGATCTTCCTGAATGGCACTGTTAATATTCATGCGGCTGAGGCAGAAGAATCTGAGCGGCTGCCAGTTGTTTCCATCAAGCCCTAATTAGGGCCACAATAGAGTTGTAACCGTGTTTGTGTTTGAGTGCTTGCGTCACAACTACGCTATTTGAAATGTTTGACAAAGAAAAAAAAAAAGCCAGACAGTGGTCACGATCATATTTTTAATCGCGCATGGGTGGGTGTGTGTGTGTGTGAGACAGCTAGCGTCTGCATAACACACGCACCTGAGCATACTTATTCCACGTATGATGATAAGTTGTGGATGTGTGAGCTTCTTGTTCCCGCACCACTGTCAGAGGGGAGATTTGTCCCTCTTGTCTTCCTTGAAGAGCTTGAAAAACTGTTACATGAAGAAAGAATTTCAAATTTAGAAAATACAGAAATAACCATTTTTTATTTTTCTTTTTGGTATGGACTGATCTGCAAACATTTTATTTTTCTTATTTTCTTCCGGTGCTGTGAGGTGAGGGATGGAGAGGAGGAGGATGATCGCCTCTCTGGGGAGAATGATGCCATTTGGCTTTGCATAACTGTGTGTGCTGGTGTGTAGATGTGCACACACAGTGTAGCCCAGCAGGGTGATGAGACAGAGGAACATATGAATGAAAACAAAAAAAAAAACGTCAGGCAATAATGTCCTGGTCACGATAATAATAAATAAAGATTTATTGAAGATTTCATTCATTATGTGTCACATCTGTACATTTTTTGATTTTTTGATTTGCTATAAAATCTCTGTGTTGAGTTTTTTAGATCCTCTCATCGACCTTAAATACAGACCAATGAACATGTTGAAATATTAGTGCAGGAAGAAAGTTTCAAAGAGGCTTTCATAACAAGAGCATGAGCCCACCTTTGAAGCTGACTATTACATAACAAATACCTTACTCTTTTTGAAGTGCTGAACCTGCAGTACACTTTTCAAATTTTAGACGTGTGAAAAAATAGAACATTCTATAAAGACCTTATCGATTCAAGTTCTCAAAACGTCTGTGAAACACGTATGTGACATAAAAACGGCCATGTGCAAAAAACTGCTCAGATTTAAAAGGTGAATGTATGGAGTGGGGTGATTTTTCTTAGACTGTCTATAGGAACCATGTCATTCACTGCAGTTATTTCAACTAAAGAAATGTAAAAAACACAAAAAGAAAAAACAGTGACTGACTCTTTTTCTATATATGTAGTGATACAATGTTGTGGTTTTATATTTTATGTACTCCATATGCTCTTTATGTTGCTTAGTAGCTATTGGGAAAAGTTTTGAATAAAACTTTAATCTCACCTAATGTTGGTACACTACAGGATGCAAAATGATGCTGTCGCTGTGGCAGTAGCAAAAGGCCTGAAGAGAGATTTGCAGGCTGACTAACAGAAGGTGCTAGCAGCGCTCAATATGTCACTGTCTCTTGTTTGGTTAATTGCAGCATGGTGCCGGTGTCAACCTTTCAGCAAGCCAAAATTCACTCGTAAACACATACTCACACACCCATGGACACATTCCCACACAAGCATCCCACGGCAATGAACATATCAGTCCATCACGACTGAATCACGATGTGTTATCTCACGGCTAGTTTCGGTGCTTATAGGTTTCATTTTGATAGCAAAAGCTTTGGACGGTCAAAGTCACCGGAATATAACAAAACAGCTTTACAGATCATTATGTTACTAGAAAATAGAAAACACTAAGTTCATTAAAGCCTACAGATCAACAGAACAAGCTGATAGCTAAGGGTTAAAAATATAAAATTTGACTTAATGTTTAAAGTGTCAAAACAAGTCAAATATTTAATCTATTTACTGGACTTTCAAACTGCGATGCCAGTTAGTCTGACAGCTGTGTGAACATGCGAAAGAGCAGCTGAATGTCACGGGAATCCTGGAGGATCAATGAACAACAGGGAATTTGTGACAGGAAAGGAAGCAAAGAGATCAGGTTCGTCTTATTCAGGTCACAGCTTCCTGTATTAATAGGGATGAAAAGCAGTCAGGGAGTGGACGTTGATATTTTTCAATTCAATTCTGTGGCTTTCGCTTGCGTATAGTGTATTTTTACAGTGCGCATAAAGTTGTGGTTGTTTTAGTCTTTCAGATTTCCTTTTATAATTGGTGTAAAACAACTTTGTACTTCCTCCCACTCTCTCTGCTTTGACTACTGGGTGAGTCAAATATGATGACTAAAGGCCACGGAGCGGTAGTCACCTCCGAACTTTAATCAAGCCCCTTCAATCACAGACACAGACACTGAAGCTGAAGAAAATGTCTTTTTTTGTTTTTGTTTTGTTTTGTTATGGGATTTTTTTTTCATTTGATCTTCCTCTCTCTGCTCTACAGAACACAAAAAAAGATAAATTTGTCTTTTGAGTCTAGGGGGAAATTATATCTATTTATTTATGAGCTTATCTTCTGTAATTGTGTTACTCTTTGATTTGGAACATTTTTTTTTTTTTTTTTTTTGCTGCGGAGGAGCTTAATGAGCTGCCTTGAACTGAGAATGTGTCCACACAGGACCCAATTAAGTGGAGTATAAAGACCATCATTCTTCTCTACCCTCGCTTGTGTGTTTGGTGTTCCTGTCGCCTCCTGAGTGGAAGGACGTGGGGAGGGACAAGGTTAGATTCATTTTCACTTGCCAGCTAATTGCAGGTTAAATATGTCAGGCTAATGCTTATGCATAGTGGGATGTTAAATCAACTCTTTTCACATCCAAATTCAAGACACACGTACGGTACTGTGAATAGGGCCTTCCCCCTTACAAATGTATTCTGTTATTGCTACTTAGCTGCAATCAAATGTTTCAGAAAAAGCTAATTTTACTGTAAATCAAAATGCAAATGGGGGGAAAAAGAATTATCCCAACTCCTGTTCGCAACTCCTGCGGCAAACATCCATTTCTCAATCTAAAAGTAATCAAAAATAATTGAAGAACCAAATCTTTGTCATTAATTGGTCTCTAAAGGGTTACAAGGTTTTTTCTCTAGAGTGTGGGGACTCCAACAAGAAAAAGTGATTATTGACAATGGAAGGAAATGAACTATGATAAAGCCAATGAAGAGTTTTTAAAGTAAAAGAGTATTATATTAGTATTTTAAGATGGTGGGAGCATGATGGTCTGGAGCTGCTTTTCTTCTCTAGGAACCATTTAACTTTCCTTTAAGTGATGGAACCATAAATTCTGCTCTCTAGCAGAAAACCCAGAAGGTGCCATGTGAGTGGGCAATCCATCATTTTGTGAACTTTATCTTAACCCCTCTGGTCACATGCAGAGGGAGAACGGTCCAAAGCCAACCAGGAAGCCCTCATTTTGACTAATGTTCAACTAATGTTGTTGAAGGGTCTGAAGTGGCCAATTCAAAGGTTTGACTGTGACGCTGTAGCATTCCCTGAAATATACTGGTCATGCTGGAAGCCCCTTAACAGTGGCTGAATTAAAACAGTTTTGCAAAAGAGTGATCTAAAAAAAAAAAGGGGAAAAAAAAGGAAAACCTCATTTCTGTTTATAGAAGCAGTTTATTTTTATATACAATTGGTTAACTTTAGCTTAAACAAGGAAATAATCATTTGAAAACTACTTTTTGTATTTATTCAGGTTGTCTTTGACATTGTAACATGTTGGAGAATGGATGGACGGAGTTCCCATGATGCTTTGCAGATTGTTGTATCCACTCACTACTTAATTATGTTCCATTTTACCTAATTGCTACAACTGAGTGTTGGTTCAGTATCCTAGCTGCTCTTTTCATTTACTTTGACGTTAGATAGTCACACATTTCTGACAGGGTGGAAATCGCATCGTAAGGCATATGTTCATTTTCATCCCCACCCTTTTTTCTTGGCTATATTTTGTTGAATGCTCGTTCAATAGAATGAAGTCAATAAAGTAGCACCTCTGCTCAAAAAGCATTTCTCTTCACTTCATTATTGCTGCATTGAATGCAAGCGTGCCACAACATGAAATCTGGTTTTTACCGAGAGGAATTATTTATTCTTGAGACATTTCACCGTAAGTGTCTAGTATGTATGATTTTACTTTACAAAAGTAAGATCATACATACTTTTGTGTTCAATAAAGAAACATGTTGAAGCAATCATGTATTTTTATTTTTTATTTTTTCCCTTTCAGCAAAAGATGCGACAAACAACCAATGTCAACAGTGCAAGGTGCCTTTGGTCATTTTACCAAGGCAGAGTGAGAAACCTTAAAAAAATTAAATAAATAAACTTAGTAGAAATGAACAACAATTACATCTGAATCTCATGAAAGTGAGGGAACTGGAAGTGGCCGATCTTTGAATCAAATGAAATCCAAATGGGGATTCAGTTTGGTGGTCAGAGGCCAGACATTACCACTTTTTACCAACAGGAATTATTTATTAAAGTCCTTCTAAACTCCCACACACACATTCATCCACTCCGGTGGAGAAGAAGGTGCCGCTGGCTTCTATACTGCAGTGTTGCTGAGACACACACACACACACACACGCACACTGTAATGGGGCTGCAAGCTTGTTTTTTTTTTTTTTGTTATTGGTCTTTTTTTTTTCTTTTTTTTTTAAAGGCTTTTATGCTTGTTGTGTTCACCATGCTCTGGCCTCCACACACCCCCCCCTCCCCCCTTCCCCCTAGTGATTTCCATAAATGTACATTTCTCCCCCTTCAGCCACCTTTTCGACAAGTTGTTGAAATCGCACATTAGAGGAGAGGAGAGGAGAGTGTGTCTTTGGGTTGCTGTGGCAACAGGGTGAGTCATTCTGCTGCAGTCAGTTTAGTCACACTTACACCGACTGTATGTTTCCCTCTCTTCCCGTTCTTTCCATCTCACCGTCCCTATGGCTTCCTGTCCTTCACACACAAGCCAACACACTCGTTGTAAATTTTCCCCTTAGTATGTATTTATGTCACACATCGAGGGTAAAAGCTGGCTCAGGTTTCATCTTCTGATTAGTATTACAAATTTTCTGCATCTCCGTGCAAAGAACGAGACAGCTGCTATCTTGAGATCAATTGAACGCGCGTGCGTTTGTGATGTGTGCAAGCGAGCGATGATAAGGGCGATCGGAATATCGCTGCTCTCCCTTTGATTACTTATTTATGGAGAAGGCTAATCAGTAAACCCGGAGTTGAGAAGCACGCTGTGAAAGAGACAGGGAGGCGTGAGAGGAGATGAGGGAGGCACTGAGAGGCAGGGGGGCACCTAACACTCATTCTCTTTCCAACAACACTTGTTAGCTCTGATTAAAAGAAAATAATTTTAAAGTTGATTTTTTTTTTCTCTCTCTCCTGCTTTTTCTTTTCTGTTTGATTAACACTGCGAATCTTTGCTTCCTGTTCGCCCATTAAAGGACTATGCACATTTACAGCTCGCATGTCAGCTCCACACCTCTGCCTTTGGGAGTGAATCATCAGACAACTCGCTGTTGCTTAATTGTCACAGAGCTTGGATAGTGTTTTTGCTATGATGAGGGAGTGAAAAATACCCCTTGCAGCTCACACCTGCCACAACTTTAGACTGAATAATCGGAAATTAGTTTCAGCAGCAGAATCAGTATCGCGGTTAAATGTCCAGAGTTACTGTTTTCTAAACTACATGGAAGAAAAGTGATGATGAAACTAAAATGTGTAGCGCAACTTTAACTCAGTCAGTCCAACATGTTTAAAGGAAATCAAAAAGGGATATAACAAAAGCGGCTTGGCGTGTGGTGAACAGAAGCTCCCCTTCAGCCAGCGGGAGAGTGTTTGAGTGCAGATGTGACGAAATACACGTCTAATTGATTGGGACTTTGCCTCACCAAACTCCCAATCAAGTAAATGCACATGAGCTACATAGGGGAACACATGGAAACACACTTGTTTCCTCCCTATACTCAAGTGAACAGCTAATCAGAATAGAGAAGTTAAAAACACCTCTAAAATCAGAGAATTCACAACGTTTCTCTCACCACAGGGATAATATCTGTAAGTCTGGATGGTCAGGATTGTGAAGAGTTTCTAAGTCATACTATGAAATCAAGTTACAGCTAAGGTGTGAACAGCCGTACTATGCAGCCTTCTGTTGCCAAACATTTCAGTTATGAATAAAAGCCCATTTTCAGTTTTTACTGACCAGTCGAAAACTGCCTCAGACGATGTCGTCAAGCAGTGCTAGGACTTTACAAAGCCCAGTTCATACCTTTACCACACCAATGTGCTAATCATAGTAGTTTGAGAAAAGAAATATAAAGAGAGCTCGATATAGGTACATCCATCTAGTCATTAGTGTTTTAACTTTGGGTTTTAAGTGGGTCACTGTTTTGATCGTTTCTTTTTTCTATTCCTCGTTTCTTATTTGTAACACTTGTGTATTTGACTTGTTTCCTTAGAGAAGTGTTCATTCTGTTTGTTAGATTCAGGTTTTCCTTTTGCTGAACCTTACAGGCTGCCTTCCTTCTGACCTGTCTTATCTTTTCACCTCCCCTCCCAGCTATTTTCCATCTCCTACTTTTTCCCTCTGCCTTCACTCTCCCTCAGCTGCTCTCTACTTTCCCCCGATCAGTCCTTCTGGTCCTCGTGTCGCTCTCCAATCTTTCAGTATACATAGCCTCCCCCCCCATTTTCATTTCTCATATAAGCATCTCCTCTCTATTTCATGAATATTTGTGCTGTTTGATGAGCCAGATTCCTGTCTGCATTTTGAGCTGAAATCAGCTCCACCAAAAGTAATACTTAGAAGAAGCAAACTTTGCTTTATATTTTAGTGTTTCCCTTCCATCCCCTAACCTTTCTTGAAGTTTTTGGTTTGCTATACTATTTTCCCTTGAAACCCAAGACTTGGACACTGCCCATTGGGTCTCACGGGCAGATGGTGGGTGGCAGTATAGCACAGTTCCTACCACCCACATCTTGCACAAAGAGCCCTGTTCCTCCCGTTCTGGCAGAAGGAGATAGAAACCAGTCAAAAACAACACAAGAACAAGACAGCAGCACAAAAAACAAAAGCAATGGAAGCCAAGATCTGGCACGTTAGATAATATCTGAATTGCAGGATATGCTGGCATAAATCTCAAGACCACTCAAAGTGCATTAAAACTAGAATCACATTCTCTCAGCTGGTCTGCAAATCACAGTAAGATCACCATATAAACGTAGGGCAGGGGCCTACAACCTCAGACTCTTTGGAGAATCCAATTACGGATGCGACATTTTTGAAATCTTTCCGCAATTTATTACACAAAATTTGCTTTTAATATCTACAATACATTTTTTAAAGTAACTTCAAACCGTGCTGCCTATCCTTCTTCTTTATCTATACTTGTAGAAACAGCTCCCCTCATTCTACAATTTGTTTTATTTCGCGATGGAGAATTAATTTTGTTCTAAAATCCAATTTTTTGTTTGATTTTAGCATTTATGATAAATGTGGCAATCCAAAGGAAGAGAAAAGCCAAGAAGGAAAATCGAGCCTGATAATTACTGAGAACTCAAAGATGAGAAGCCATGGGAAGTCCTGTATTGTCAATGATCAGTGACACTACTGGGGCAATGCTACAGACAACTTCTGAGATCTCAGTCCAGAGGACTGAAGCATTAGGAATAGAAAAACAAAAGAGCGTTTACAATCCAGTTTGTTTGAAATTGGTAGTCTATGCTGCTAATAACAGCAAAACTGGTAGCATCTACAGTAGAGTTAACCAATAGTTTTGCTAATGCCAGTTATAGTTATACCTCGGTCCAGCCACTTATGGTATGGGTTTAAGTAATTATTGGCACATAATGCGACATTTTTCACTTGGTGTGATGGTTTTGGGCAACCAGAAAGACACCGGAATCCATCCTAGGATGGTTACTGTTTTGTAAGTTGAGGCACTGTGGCAATACACAAGTTGAGCATTGGCATGGTTGACCACACAGCCTTCCGAGCCCACGATTTGACCCCTAACAAACTCTGTCGAGTGCTTATCGCAGTCTGCCTACCAGGCATGCTCTGCATCTGATGACCTTGACTCATCATTTTGCCTGTCAGTTGCTCTTGTTAACTGCGACTCATCATGACGATGCTTATGCCCTCTGGCATCCATTGTAGACATGCAATTTTTTTGTTGAAACTGAAATAAAAATTAAGTGACGATTGCAGGTTAGACCTTAAATTAGTCAATTTGACAAAAGAAGGTTGAAGATGATATATACAGGTAGGTTATGTAAGTTTTTTAAAAGTACATTTGCCGATATCCTTTTCAGTCACTCTTGCTCTGTCTTATGCGGACGTGTTTTGTTATTTTGATAATGTAGATAATTTGAGACATAACTTTCCAGTCATGTCCCTGTGGTCGCGTAGATACTTTCAGTTTAATGTCTCAAGATGGAGTGAGTCACTCATCTTTACCTCAGTGCTGACCCACGCATCACCCCAGGTTGCTCGAGGTAGATTGAAGTGATTGACATGGTCATAACAACCACATACACACACACGGGAAGATGTCTTTAAGCAAATGCGGACACATTGCTCGATAAATATTGCTTTGGCTGTCTCTTGGCCTTTGAAAACAATTTTAAATATTACCCTGAAGTGTCTCAAAATCTGATTGAGATCCTATGCTAAGCATGAGACAAATTGCCACAGCTAAATTCAAGACATTCTACAGGCGAGTTGATGAATAAATAACCCTGTAGTGTTTGGAATAATGTCTGAATATGTGTGGGTGTATTTTCGTCTTCCAGCTCGTGAAGCATAACTGCTGTAGCAAAAAGCCTGAAAGCTTTAGTCTGTATATCACATCACAAGCAAAAGCTGGCAGGGGGTGGGGGTCTGGGGGTTGCTCCATCTCCACATAGGTAGGCGGAGGGAGGGGTGGGGATGCACAATGAAGAGCTGAATGACGCAGCCAAGAAAGGAAAGGGCGGGATGCATGGAGTAGAATCCCCAACAAGGAGATGAGGAAGAGGAGTAGGAGGAGGTGGAGAAGAAGAAGCGTAGGCAGACTGCGTGGGAAGGAGATGCTGCATATTCAGCTTTCTAGGGCTTTCTCCTGCTCTCCTCTTTACTCCCCTCACTCTTTTCTGAGTAGCCTATTCCTCTCTGTCAACCCTTTCCTTTTTAAATGACCGTCTCTCTTCTCTTTTAATTTTTCACATTTCGTCTACATTCGCTGTTCCCCCCGCCCCCAGAATGACTCATTTAGCAACACCAATTCAGGTGTGTTGATATGACACTTTGTCTTGAAATTCACACTTTAGAAATTTATTAAAAAATAAAAAAACAATGTTAATTTTAAGTAGTCTCTGCTTGTGTCTTCAACCATGACACCTCATGCTAACTATTTATGTAAGCTGGAAACTAATACAGAAACAGTAGGAGCAGTGGTTTGTCTGTATGCATTTCCCCAGTCCAATTCACAAAATAAATCTTTTTATAGCTTTATGGCCATCTAACATTCTGCTCGGGTCTTCTCAGTCAATCCTATTTCACACTCATCAGCTTTTGGCGTCACATTAAATTCGCTTCACATAATGAGTGAGAAACCGAGGAGTTGACTGATCATGAGCAAAGAGTAGCCCGATGACTCATCGGCATCTCTTACGCGTTCAAACTGCGCCTGGTGCTGCTCCTCTAAAAGGCAATCTGGAGCTTGGGAGGAGAGAGGCAGGGGAATGTGTGGGTGGAGGGGGAAGCGGAGGAGCAGGTGGTGATCGTGGTAAAGGGAAGCGATGAGGCGAGGGAGAGAGAGAGAGAAAAGGACAGACGGGGTTTTCCTATCAGAAGCATCCCCTGAATACTGAGTAACTCCACAACAGATTAGGTGGAGCAGGTTGGGAGATGGAGGAGAGGCAGAAGGGATTGCAGGGGTGTTCATTCATGTGTGTTGGGCAGACTTAAAATGTGCAACTTGTGGGTGGGTATGTGAACAAATGGTACTAAAAAAGTCCATGGCTATTTGAGGTCCTAGACTCTATGTGTACATGTAATTGTGAATGAAGAACTCCTACTTAAAGGGACCGATCCATTAAGAAATCTGGGTTCACATTGTTAAAAAAACTGCTGAGCAATGACTGACCCAGTTTTGGGGTTTCTTGTCTGAGTTTAAATCTCTGTTACGTTACATTTTTTTAAAAAACTGTCATTGGACATTATAAATCTCATAAGGTCTTATTTTCAAGACCAAGATGTTCTAAAGATGCGTACAAAACAATGTGCTACAACGGACAATTGTCATTGCAGTTCGTTCAACAAGTTTGAAAAAGTGAAAACAAAGACAGTAACAATTGAGCATTAAGAACATGCAACAGGCACTCAGTAATGATCATTTGAAGTGTGGACTGTAAAGCTTAACCCATTTAGCCAAAGACTACAGTATTTAATGGTTGGTAAAAGTTTGTGTCCATGACAAATAGTGTTCAACAGCTGCAAGGAACCATCAGGGGTGTTTATATACATTTTGTTGCCATAATTACTGTGAGGTAAGAAGCTGGCCCTGAAAAGTTGTTTCTTCAAAAAATTATTTTTCTTATTTCCATAATAAAAGAAGTACAACTTCTATTTTTTTTATGTCTATAACTTGAATGTCAGACACAAGATGTTCAATGTGACTCTTAATATGTTTAATATTTATGATCATGATTTAGTAAGGGCAGATTGTGCAGAAATAATAGTAGCCGGGATCCTTTTTTGGTTTAAATTATGTCTATAATTTCTATGTCAGACAGGAAAGCAGCTGTAGATGCAGCTTTCCTGTCAGTAAACAACTGTGTCATCTGCATACAGATGGAGAGATCCAGACTTAAAATAAATACATTGTTAAAAATTATTGACCCAATACAGAGCTTTTTTTTACACCTTATGAGGAACTATGCAAAGAATTTTATGGAACGGATATATTTTTGTGTCACAGATTTAACTTTTACATCCTTATAAGAATAATATTTGCACACAGATTTTTGCTATTGCCACCAACTGACCAAAATTTAGGGATATAAGAAATCCAGGGCTGTAATACACAGATCAAAGAAAAGGTTCTGATCATTTCATAAAATCTGACTTGCTTGAGAGAAGAGGGAACAGCTAATTTAGTTTGCATTATTAGATAACACGATATTGAAGGAAAGAAAATGACCATCATCTTCACTATTCATATCTTCTTTTTTTTCCCTCGTAGGTTCAATAGAAGTTACTCCTCATTCCACACTCTGATGATGACAATGATGACGTCTCCACACATAGCGAAGGACAAACCAATTCGGTTTTGCCACTGGCTGCCTGCCGATGTGTCAGCCCCAGTTACTGGCTGGCAGACAATGGCGACTGTGGCGGAGGTAAGCCTTGGTGTGATGCAAAACAGTGAAATGAAATCACACAGAAGGCTGTAGCTGTCTCCCTCTTTCAGGAAAGATTAATGTCGGACTCCCCGAAGCCTTTCATCCAGCTCCACTTTTAATGAATGAATGTAGCTTTTAGTAGTCTGCTCTTTTCATCCGGCTGTCCGTCAGGGTGTAATACAAAGCAATGTTTGAAACCAGGGAGCTGACAGCTATTTTTCAAAGAATAAAATATTTCCTGTTATAGCAACTGTGTTATAAACGAGCTGCATGTATTTGTACAGCCAGAGGCAGATAGGTATAGATTTCAAGTCAGTGGGAAAGTATAATTTTCTATTCTTTCAAGCCTTTTCCTACGTCACTGTTATTTTCTGCTATTTCTTTAATGATGGCCATTTAATTGGAATGAGCTACTAACACTTGAATGCAACACAGATTATTTTTTCTGTCTGTGCTAAATCAATTCATGGAACTTTTCTGCATCACACCGTTTCCTGTGGTTTCTCCCATCTCGGCTGATCGCACTGCACTTTTCTTCACCTTACTTTTGATATATAGATTTGACTTGTAGATTGGCAGCACAATGAAATTTAAAAAGCAGATTTTTTTTGGCTTCTTTTCAGACAAGTGACTTCAGATTCGTGGTGCAAACAAAACCAAAAAATATTCTTTCTTTTAATCTGTTTTACCCCAATTTCTCCCATACAAACTCTCCCTCGCGTTACTGTTGGCAATAGGGATCTAGACCTACAAGAGCTCGTCATAATAAAACACCACAGTATTTCTCATTGAGGTGACTGCTGTCTTCCAGACACAAACCAAATGAGGTCAGCGTCACCTGATGAGGTTGTAATTGAAAATGCCTCTACTACTCTTAGGGCATTCGTTTGGCAACATTTTGGATTTCTAGAGGAACAACATAACATAACATAGTGACAGGGCATACCAATATCAATAGAAACTGGGAAATACTGTACTGCTGACCATGGTTTAAACACTTCTCTAAGGTCTGACGAGATTCAATTTGGTTCATTTGTTTTGCGCCAAATCACAGCAAATATCATCCCAAGACACTTTACAAGACAAGCTGGTGCCATTTGTTTCATGGAATCAAAATTTTCATGAAAAAACAAATCAATTTTGCTCAATCCAATCCAATCAGCTCCCATTACATACAGTCTAGTTTGATCCCCGCTGTTTTATTCCTCCGTTTATCAACGTCAGTCGACTATCTAATACCAATTAGTAAAAAGTTAATTATCTAGGAAAATAATGAAGATTTCCTCATGTCAATTGTTCTGCAGCAATCTTTTATCCAGAGCAAGCATGTGGTGGTGGCAAGGCAAAGAAACAGATACCCTTGAATAGGAAGAAATCTCGAACAAAGTTTTGCTTACTTTGAATGAGAGGATAGATAAGGCAGAGAAAGCAGACATAGTTTCACTTATCAAGGATGAAATGTTTTATTAAAAGGAAATTAGTCTAAATTGAGTTAAAGCCCCTAAAAATCTGCTTTTGTCTCAGAAAGAAGCAAAGTTAAACTCGTAAGCACTAAAAAACAATCTGATAGTGAAAACATAGTCAATGGCAGCATGAGGTATTGCAGCAGTTTAATCAGGGAAAGAGAACAGAATCTACATAATTACGTGGCAAAGTGCATCTCAGCAGTCTGGGGGAGAAAGAAAGGTTTGTCAGTTCAGCTTAAAAATGTGAAATTGAGATACGAATACCAAATTTACAATTTTATTGCGCTGTTTGACGCATCGGAGTGGAAAATCTTGTGGTGCCGGGAGGCAAAGGAGACACAATTTGATTAATGTTTGACATTAATTAATCAAGGAGCTAGCAGGAGATTTTAAGATTTCATGAGGTCCCATTATTTGCTCAACGACCAGTTCACCACCCAATCGCAGTTGGCTAGAATACATATAGATGCAGCTAAACCAATGTGGCATGGAAGCTTGTTTAATGTTACAGCGAGTTATGATGACTTCTGGTGTTGTTTGTGAATTCCAGTATAATTGAATTCTGTCTCCATTTGGGTAAAATCTCATCGTGGTGAGGTGTTAAACCCTCTGTCTGACAAGAGCGGCGGCCCGAAAGGCATGAAGAAGACAAACATTTGACAACTCCCCTTTGTAGATGACAGACTTCATTTGGCTTTTCTATTCAGTTAATTTGGGGGGAGGTGACAAGGGCTTGAAAAGAAATCAATACAAGCCGCAGCAGCAGAGAGAAAAATGAAATGAGATTCACAAGAGGCAAACCAAGCTGCGATCTGTTCCCACGCGTTGATAAACTACCATTTGCTCTGAATAAAGCACACTCTGGCCAGCTTCGCTTCATTCATTTATTGACAGATTGTAAACCAAGCCTAAAATAACACTTTTTTTTGTTGTTTTTTTTTTTTCAAACAATTTGGTCCCTTAAGGTTAAATAGGTTCGACTCAACAGTAGCTAAGTTGCTATAAAAGCTCATCACATTTCTTCCCCAAAAGAAGGGAAGTTCACAAACAAGCAAATAATACAGATATACTTTTTTTTTTTTTTTTTTTTTTAAGAAAGAAATTGCACAAAATCTAATAGGTTACACCGTTTGAGTCTGACTCTTCAAAAGTGAATCCAGTAACATAAAAAAACGTCTCTGCCTTTAACAAATAATTATAAATTATGGACTTGATTATTTTCTTTTACCTTAAGTCTGAGAAAGGATAAAGATTCTGTTTTTAAATGTGAACTCTCATGCAGTCCTACATGTGGCTATGGCACCAATGCATTTGACAGGCTACTGATTGTATACAAACACCGTTTACTTCACTTTTACAGTATCAGTCTAAATCTAATGAAGAACATTGATTTAGTCTAGCTCTTGCAATATTGTGCTGGAATGCACAGCAAACTGTATTACATATATATTTTATTTTACATCTGCACGGTTTCACTTAATAAACATGGCCGGATGTTTCAGGCTTTCAATGTGTAGGGAAAGCAGTTGTCCTTCTGTTCCACAAGAAACCTTTTATCCTACTGGTATATCGTGTTACCCTCTTGCTGATGACATCAAATATTTGGGCCATAAGGGCAGCAATCATGAGGTTCTCCGGTCTCTCTTATTTGCATTCACCTCCTTTCATCTCAGTCAGGGAAAGAATTCAGCTCTTGCCCACTTTGCAATAAAAGAAGACTCTTTTCATGCAGAAGGAGAAGATATAATCAGGGAAGACAGGAGAGAGGTATCATCATCATCATCATCATCATCATCCACCCAAATAAATAGAGAAAGAGGCCTTTGCTTTAACTGCAGGGCAACAGCCTCAAAGGATGAAATGACAGGGTTGGGGGATGCAACTACCCTCCTCCTCTTATTATTAATATTTATCCCCGTCATCTGCAGTGATCCCCTTGCTCCACATTACAAAGGCAGGGATTTCTACAGCCCACCTGAGGAAAACTTTATGAGCAAAACCAGTTTATGATCAAGCTGACAAAGGTGCTTAAGATTAATAACGTAGTGCAGCGCGTCCTCGCTTTACTCCTAATAAATAATCAAATGTTCTTATTTTACTCGAATGGCAGCCCCTGTGTCCTGGAATTGCACACAAGGAGTAAATCGATTAGATTTTTGTTCAGTTCAATTTTGAAAGCTTTTTTTGTTTGTTTTGTTTTAGCAGAAGACAAAGGAAACCCAATAAGGACAGCGGCATGTAGAGATCAAGTTTAAAATGACGACCTGCTTGATAATGTATTGGTTCCCGTTTTTTTCCAGATAAAGTCTACGTTACCCAAAGAGCCACCAACTCCACAACATCCCTGAACCTTTTGCTCCAGAGGCTTTTGGTGTGAGCTACTGAAATCTGACTTGCTTATTAAGCAAATCCCACCAGTGACAGACTGGACAGAAATCTAGGGAATTTGGAGGCCAAATTAAACATAAAGCTTCCTGTTGTTAAATTCTTTGAAAAGTTGTACTTGGTCTACCTTGGTAGGTTTGTTGGTTTGGCTCATACAGTCTGGCCTTCACTCCAATGTGCATAAATGAGCTACGTCCCCGTTGCCAGTTGACCTCCTTGGACCGAGTTTGACAGATACTGATGCTTACTGAACAAAAGCTGAAGTTTTGGAAATACAATGACCCCTTTTTCAAGACACACCAGTTTCCCCCAGATCAAACTCTTTCCAATCCATCAATTGTTAGGACAAGCTTTTCACTTACTGCCTGTTTTCCATACAGTAACATATGTCATGATGAAGATATAATCAGCACAGTTTTAATTACTTCTTCGTATTCTGGAGAGGCCACTTTGAAGTTTTTCCTTTCACACCACCTGCCAGATGTCACAACGTCATGATCAGTGCTTGCTGAAAGGTAGAGCATGTTTTGAGAGCTTAGCGTGGTTTTAAAAGATTTCTCACAATAAATACCCATCATGTTCAGTAGCTTTTACGTAACTGCCGAAAAGATAGCTGTAAACCTGTGAACGAAAAGGTCTGTTTTTCCTGCCAAGACAGAGACACGTGGTGTCAGTGCTGCGCCAAGTGCTAGGAGCTTAATGAGTTCTTACAGATACACCTCGCACAGTTTCTAAATTGTTCTTTAAGCTGTCCAGGTGTTCTAAAACGTAGAAGTACCCATTAAGTAAAACAAAAAAGCAAACAAGAAATCAGCAACAAAGTTGAGGAATGGACTCAGCAAAGAGAAATATAAATAGGTTCCCTTCAAAAGATAAAATTTTACAAGAAATTTGCCTCGTCTCAGAGAAGGTTGTATGCTTGCTGATTTAAACAACCAGTTTGAACCTTTTCTTGCAAGGTTTAAAGTGACAGAGAATCTACCAGTATGGAGATAATTTGTCAGGTATGGTCCTGACAAAATAATTAAAATTTTAATCCTTCATTTAGTTCAACTAATTATGACTGGCAGCTAACTGCTGCACTCAGTTCAAGAGCTTTTCACTTGTCTAATAGCACCTGGTTTCACAGTGGATCAGTGAGCAGAGGCTGAACGTGCGTTCGGCTTCAGGTATTCTAACTGGAAACACATAATCGGCAACACAAACTGAATCCAGACATAGAAATGGCCAAAAAGGATACAGTTATCAGTAAAGCAGGTAGGATGTTATGAACTCGTTTCTCTGCTTATCTATTGTTTTCCATAATCAATCATGTTCATTTGGAAACTGCAAAATGTGAACATGAAACACATTCAAAATGCTTACATTGAGTAAATTTCTTCTAGATCTCTTGGTCTGTAGGCTTAATTTGTGGACCGGTTCAACGTGTAATTTGTATGTTTTATTTATGGCTCTAGATTTCACCGCTCAAGCCATGCACAAAAAAACACAAATTAAAACCAATACAAATTATGTATGAGGAAAAGTGAGGCTGACAATGTCGATGACTGGAGCCCTGCTACACTGGGCTGTGGTCGGGGGAGGCATGTGCGGCTGTTACGGTTACACACTCGGTGGGTGTGTCCTTGGTCCGGCGAAGGGCCGTGTACAGCCTCTCGTCCAGGTGAGAAGTCAGCTTGTCCGTGAGCTCTGCTGTGATAGTTTGAGGGCCATAACCAGAGGAGTTAGGCGGGTGAGAAGGTGAGCGCTCATCCGGGGGTTCAGGAAGGTGCCCGCATTGTTTGTTATCCTCCTGAGTGTCAGGTTGCTCAACCAGCCCTCCATCTTTTTCAAATAAAGAGGTCTGAACAGGTGGAAGAGAGGAAGATGTGCGTTCCTCTGAATCTGTGACCGTAAGTTTCTTGTTCCTCAATTCAGACTCAGTAGACGTTGGCTCAACCTTTGGGGTGTCAGGAGTGCTGCCAGCTCCGTCGCTGGTCTCCTCATCAGGTGCGCTGACAATGCGGGGCAGTGTGCTGTGGTAGCTTGTGTCCAAGGGGTAGTTTACACTTTCTCCCCTCCGCAGTGGGATACGGTGTCTTTCAAAGGAGGAATGGAAGTGTCTGACTCCGGGGTCACTCCACTGTTTGTGGTGCTGCCACTGCTTACGAAGGTGAACGCGGGAGCGGTGTTTTCTTGGCGACTCCTGCAGGTCAAACTGAGGATCGTGGCGGAGGAACTCATGGAAGAGTGCATCTGTTTTTTCGTCTATGCTGTAGTCGCGTCGATGAAGGGTTATTGGTTGAGCTGGAGGTTGCACAGCCTCTCGAGGGTTGAGCATCTGACCATATGGCAGCCAGCTTGAAGCACTAGCACCTATTTCCATGGGAACTCCTCCACTGGCACCCAGCAACAACTCATCTTCAGGTTCCTCTTCAAAGAGATGAGACTCGAAACTCTCACCGATAGTGCCTGTTCGCCCCGCATTGGTGAAATGATGCCTTTTCTCATGGGCAGTTCTGTCTTTAGGGCTGTCAGTGATGCTGCTGCTGCTAAACAGCCTCAGTTCCTCTGGACCTCTTGACGGAGCCTCTATTGACGCATACCCGCTGTCCATCTGTAACAGTTTACGAGTCCCTGATTCTCCATCACTACCCCCACGCTCTGATTCTGAGCTACCGTGTTTTCTCTTTATTGACTCTTGCATACCCAACTTCTCATCTGCATATGCAAAAAAGTCCTTGTCTTCCTCTCCACCCTCATCACCTAGGTCCTGGGACAGGTAACTGGGAAGCCCTCCTCTTTCAGCATCTGCGCGTACGCTCAGCGAGCAAACACTGTCAGCATCACTGCAAACCGAGTTCCTGTCGTTGTTGCTGCTCTGGTCAGAGGCAGCGTACTGCTCTAGTGATGCACGTAGTGTCCAGATGTCTCGGTAAAGGGACTGTGAATCCTGGGGTTGGAAGGAGTCTGAGGAATAGCCACCTTCAGTCCTCACCACAGATAGGGTCTCTTCTTGGGGATCAGGGGACAAGCCAATCACCCCTGGTCTGCCATGGCTGCAGCTGGGCTCCACCACCACCTCTACCTCTACCCTGCAGTGTGCACGCGGGTTGGGAGACAAAATAAAACACAACAATAAAATAAAATGGGAGAAATAAGGACACGAGTGCAACACAAGTGTCATTGACAGAGCATTGACCTGAGAAACATTACTGTGTTCACAGAGCACAGAATGATTTTTATGACTTGCAATGGCTGCTGCTGAATGTCCTCTGAGAGCCAAATCTTTGAAGCCACAGAAACTAATATTCTGCTGTCGGGTTTTGAAAAAAAAAATCTTCCATGAAGAATAAATCCACTTGAGTAACAGAGTAAGAGGCTCATAAAACAATTTTGCTCATTGCGGCTTCTGAGAAGTTAATTACATATTACCCAATATCATCAAGCACTCACAGGAAGCATTAATGTTTATATGTTCATTTAATGTTCAGCACTAGCAAAAATCAGATATTATATACTGAGCGGTTTTTACTTTATGAAACTAAAATTATATAGCGAAGATATAAAGTTAGAAAACAATTTAATGTTTGAGGACCTTGTGAAATCACCCAGCCATGTCAGCAATGGAATGGGTTTTTATGCCAGAAATAAACTCTGTGTCCCAATTCTCCACACCACTCTCGGGGGAGGGAGGAAGGGGAGAGCACTCCGGGAATCCCCAACATCCTGCTTAAAACATGAAATCGAGTTTAAAAGAGCTCTTGTTTACTGGAACTTTGTCACACAAGTGGCTAGATTATGGCGAAATTGGATCTTCACAGTAAGTCGGTGTGGTGTTAGGAACTGATTACATCTCACAGAGAAAAAAAAAAGATCAGGAACACGCTGTCATTTTTTACCCAATTTTTAAAATGAAGACCTTAGCTGTGAACTTATAGCAGACATTTCTGTAGACAAAATGTCTGCTATGTCTGTTTTAGCAACCTGGTAAAACTAGATTGTGAGAGGGAGGAATTCATGGATGGACGGATGGTTGGATGGAAAGACATCTCACAGAAAATGACTGAATGCTTCTGAATGGATAGTTTTTGGATAGATAGATGGATTGTTTAATGGATAGATGAATAAACACAATGATAGCTGAACCTACGTACATGTCTATCGCAATAAGCAATGAATCAGTTTAAATTGATATACTGAAGGGCAGCTTTGTTTTTAGAGACGTTGTTATCCATTCAATTTGTGTTTCGTTTGTGTGTGATTTTTATTTCTGCTTCATTTGTTTTTGGTTGCTGTGTTTCATTTTGGATATTTAGAATAACTTCCAATTTCAACGTTTTTTTATTATTTTTTACAAAATTAAAGTTTATTGGTCTTTGAGAGAGGGAACTTGCATTATTATGCCATTCTCAATATTTTATTTTAAAGTGTTCTTGAAACAATAATGTCATTTATTGCAATAATTACTGGGCATGACAAATTTCTTATCATCCACACATCAGTCATCGATGTGTGGATGACTGAACGGCTTTTTGATCGTGAAAAACGAAATAAAACCTGGAAAACACTCGGATCAAACTCTCCCTTTTTTCCCAGACCGTGTTGACATACGTGTCTCACTAGTATCCTTGTTTGGTCTAACAAGTTTTTTAAAGAATTTACTAGACAGAGTAGTGAGGGAGTATTGAGACTCAGAGTTCAGGTTTTCTGTACAGTGTTACCATAGCTTCTCTTGTTGCAGTAAAACATGGTTGCAAGGCAGCAAAGCAGTGAACGGGATGAATGGCAAGGGAATTAAAGATACCTGCCGAGGGAGGGGGGTGGTGTGGATGGGGGTGACAGGAGGCGTGTGGTGGGCTGGCTCTGATAGTAGGGGACATCCTGGGTGCGGGCAATGTACTGAATGAGGTCTATGTGGTGAGTGTCATTGTCGTCCTGGTCCATGCTCTCGCTGGCGGCTCGCTGGCGTTGGAACTGCCTCCGCTTGGGAGAGCCTGGTACACACCAAACACAAAGAAAGAGCAATGAGTTCGACAAGCCTTGAGACAGCAGGAGCCAAGTTACACTTAATTCAGCCGAAAGCCCTGTCCGACTGTTTGGGATTTTGTGATCTCTTTGGAGCGAGGATAGAAGAGCATTGGGAGGAACCAGTGGTAGTGTGTGTATGGTAGATGAGGTGAGCGGCAGGGAGGATTAAGTCAAGGGCTCAAAATGATTTGGAACAACCAAACTTTACGTCATTGAGCCATCTGTCTTGTTTGCTTGTGTGTTTACATCCAGCTCAGGCAAAAGGCAGCTCACAGTTGGTTGCTGGAGCTCCCTGCTAAACCGTTATCTGTTTACCATGAGAGAGTGTTGGCAAAGACACAAAATAAGAAAAAAAATCTACAAAAAAACCACAAAAAAAAACAAAAGAAAACAATGAATGATGGAAGAGAACAGAAAGAGTATCAGAAATGACCTCTTGTGTCCAGGCTGGATGCTCTTTGGCTGCTGTCCAGCTTCCACTTTTTTATTTTGAAGTAGGGGCTGGCCCCCTCCAGACTAGCATGGCGCCGAAGTTTGGTGAGAAACTGCAAGACGGGCCTCGGACTTCCCGCAATGCCACCGGTGGGGCCCGCGCCACTGTTCCCCATCATCGGCGCTGCCTCTCCAACGCTGACACTGCTGCCCCTGTCCCGGGGCCTCGCTCGCATCATCTCAATCTAAGCAAAGACACAGAGATGTGGTCATGCGCAGAAATCTGCTCACAGCAGTAGTCTGAGTGGAAACGTCTCTGACAGTCCGTCTCTAACGTAGCGTTCCCACGTTTACCCTTCAACCATCATTCTTTCACGCCGTGTGAGCGCTAATCTAATGTGTGCAGAGATGTCCTTAGGTGCAAAGTCTGGCTGAAAATCCACCACTTGACAAGGGTAGGGGGGTAGGGTTCATGATGATGCAAAGATGAATATCTTTGCATCATTATGAACTTGGTAATATACTTTATTCTGGATTCATTCGATTGTCTTTGGACAGTAGTCATATCCCTACTTGGTACTTTCTAGTCAATTGCAGGTTTACTCCTAGATTTGATGTCAGGTAAAGTTACTTACAGAGCTGGAGGTCAGCTTCGTTGAGCCGAGAGCTGCAGCGTTTTCACAGAACCTGGTGTCAACCACAGAATTGAGAGCATCTCCGGGGAGGGCACAGCTGGGATTCACACTTAAATTGATTAGCGGCGTTTGTGGCAGGGGACAAAGCATTGGCTAAAAAAAGGAAGAACAAACCAAAAAAAGGACTTGTTTTAGGCTTCATCTGATGACAATGTGGCTTTTTGGTTAAAAAAAAAAAATCATACAGAAGAATTGTAGTCTCTGACCTGGAATATAGAAAGAGCTGATTTAGCCACAGGACGGGTCGTTGATGTGATGGTGTTTTCAGCCGAGTCACACTCGTGAATCGTGACAATTTTGAGTGCCGGTGGGGGGATGTTGAGGTTTGTGAGCCGTGCGTTCTTCAGGTGGTGGAAGTCGCCTTCGGTCAGAGTGTACCTGAGGTGTACAGGAGAAAGTGTGTTTGCAGCAGAATATGTGCAGTGCCTTCCAAAGGTACCATTACCCTTTCAACTGTTCAGCTGTTTGTCAAGTTGTAACCAACAGCTCG
Source organism: Poeciliopsis paucimaculata (assembly GCA_903067055.1). Taxonomy (NCBI): domain Eukaryota; kingdom Metazoa; phylum Chordata; class Actinopteri; order Cyprinodontiformes; family Poeciliidae; genus Poeciliopsis; species Poeciliopsis paucimaculata. The sequence continues at coordinate 43,825 of CAEGAD010084507.1, read as the reverse complement.
CCACATGAAGTAGATAATAGTAAAGTGAAAGAAAAATTTAAATGCTTTTCAAATTAAAAAGGAAGATCTGAAAAGTGTGGAATGGATTTACTCTGGTAGACCCAAAATAAATGCAGTACAACCAAACAGACTTTAAGAATCAGCAACTAGCAAAAGAGTTCACTTAGACATATTTTAATCTCAGTTAGACTGGATGTGTTCTGTGAAGATCCCAGAGGTTTGCTGGAGGACCTTAATAGGCAAACAGCAATTATGAGAGCCTTCCAGAGTTTTGTTCACTCAATCATTTGAAAATGGAAAGAGTGTGACATAATTACAAACCTAAGAAATAAATTGATAAGCTTGGCAGAGAGGGGCTAATCGATTAATTTTGCAATTCTGACTTTATTGGAAGAACAAGAGAGGAAAAAGAACTGTGTTAAAATAAAGCCATAAGAAGTCCCATTTGCAGCTGCACATAGCCCTGGACACATTGTACATGGTAGTGGCACTGGGATTAATGACATAAAAACTGGTTGCAGTTGATAGGAAGATGGAAGGAGGTTAATGAGAGGCATGCCTGTAAGAAAACCTGCAAAACACTTGAGACGTGACAGGATTTTCACCTTCCAGCAGGAAAAAGACCCTGAGCATGCAGTCAGAGCTACAATGATATAAAAAAAAGTCTTAAATCAAATTAAGAAAATTACTGAAACTCTCTGGAGAAGCCGCAGAGATCCAGATGGATCTCTGGTGGAGGAATCTGTCAACACAACAACCATTAGTCCCACATTTTTCTTCAGCAGAAATGTGGAAAGTGACTGAAGCTAAGTAAAGGGCAATCCTGGAAGAAAACCTGTTTACAAAAGTCTTAAAACTGAGGCAGATTTTGCCTTCTAGCAGTGCAATGGTCCAAAGCACACAGTCCAGCCAATGTGAATGACTTTAGGCTATTTTTGCAAAAAGGAGTGGATTCAGTTTTATTAATTGGAAAAATTCTAAAAAAAAACAAAACAAAAAGAAAAACAACAACAATAAAAATCATTAAAGTTTGTTGTTGCTATGTAACCAGATGTTAAAAAAATTCAATGTGTAGAAATACTTTTACAATCCAATGGAAGTGGCACACATTTGTATTATAAAGTTCACATTGGTGTGTCTTATTGCTGCATAAGAAACCAAATCAAGGGGAAATCTCTGACTTTCCCTTGATTTGGGAAAAACTCACGAAACTCAAGGTTAGGCCCCATAGAATAAAGTGCAGGGCTTCAGGAGACAACTAGGGCAGCTAAGAACAAACAAACAAAAACACAACTCTTTGTTGTCCCCAGCATATATAATGGATTCTGCAGTCATTCTCAATGCTACACCAGCGTAAACATTGGACGTAGTGAATTGTTTATGTTCTTTGATCTGAGAAAGCAGCAGTCATTTAGTGCAAGAGTCGAGTGCTGAACGAAAAGCAAAAATCTCTTTTCAAATGTGTGTGTGTGTGTGTGGGTGTGCGCGCGCATGCTGGCTAGCTGACCTGCGGCCCTTCTCCTGGGTTTTCTTGCCATGATCAAAGAGAGCAGCTTCATTGAAGGAGACACGGCGGCCTGTGGGGCCGGTGGACAGGAAGCGCTCTGTCTCTTGGTTGTGAGAGCTGGCCATGGACAGGCAGTCTGACTCATCCACCCTGATAGTGATTTCTGCCCAAATGTAAAGAGACGGAGGGAAGTCAGAGAGACTCAGATGTTCAGGCCGATAGATGAAGAAGAGTTTTAATAAAAGATGAAAAGGAGGTGGATGAGTAACTATAGAGTAATGCACTCAAAGTGCCTGGTGGGTCAGGAGGTTCATCAACATTCAACATGCCCCCCCCAAAAATTAACCCTTAAGTTAATGAAGTTTCTCAATGCCTTTATAATGAAGTGGTGCCAAATCATTTCCTATGTGTTCCCTGGATGTATTTCTAAGTCAAATCACAGGTGCTAAAATGAACAGTTTCTTTGCTGTCTATACTTTTAATAACTCCTTTTTCAAAAGGTAACGCTCCTATAACATTTCACAGCATACTGTGCAGATTGTCTAGAGATTGTCCTTAATTGGTGACTTCGGTGTAGCTAACCTCTATAGTTTCTTTTCTAGGATTTAAATCTTAGTATTGGCTGGTCATGGAAAAGGGTTGATTTTTGGAAGCAAGCATAATTTATTTATATAACAAATAAAAATCGTAAGCGCTTCGCAGAAAGACTGTAACTATTAAAGCAACCTCAAATTACATTTCTAATAAAAAAGGAGAGCAGAGTAAAATATGAAAAAAATACTGATTTTATACATGACTATATACTTTGGAAAAGTTTTATGTTGAAAACTTTATTTTAGCACAGGCTTCCAGATTTTTGTTTCATTTGCTCTGATAAAAGTCATAAAATTTCAAGTTGGAAAAATATAGTTTACGGTATTTTTTTTTCCTACAGCTAAACAAAGTAGTGGGTCACTCTTGACACGCAAGACAACACAAGGGTTAAAAAAACAGCTTCTATCAGAGTCAATTCCTCCGTTTTAGTATCTGTTCATTTATCCCCTCTTCCTTTCTGCATACACATCTTACCATGGGTGGGCTGAGACTCCTCCATATAAGTGGCAGTTTTCTCGGGGTCATCGTCGGCCCTGGGATTGAAACACAAGAGCAGATTATTGCTGTGACAGAATTATCCACAAAGTTTCTGACAATCAAGACACCCAGCAGTTCTAACCATGATTTTAATATAGCTCTGGTTGTTTGTTAAATGTTGTTTATCTCCTGGGGGAAGACGCTAAACCCCAGTTTGAAGTCTTCTGTTGAATTAAACGGGTTTTCCTTCAGGAATGCTCCTCAGTTGCCAGCTTCTCTGTACTTGCTGAAGAACATATTCCCACATGACTACACTGCCACCACCAACCAGATCACAGACTGCTAAGTACCAATACATGCCACCCTGTTCAGATATCCATTTGGTTTAAAAAAAAATCATCCATAGTTAATCACTGCAAGTGATCAACTTCATTGTGGAGGTGTATCTGCTAAAATCCATTGCAGGTAAAACTCATATTAAATGCCGCGCTATCAATACGACAGAACTTCTACACCTACTCACCAGTTGCTCGCCGTTCTTTCTCAGCAAGTTTATTACACATTTGGGATATTTTCTTAAAACCCTCTCTGTTTTATCACCCTTATTAGCTGCTGATCCTCTCTAGTGCCTCCTAAATCCCATGCAGAGGATTTGCTTGATGAGATGAGAGGAAAAAAAATAGAAACCAAAAACTCACCCTAGTCATTTTCCTCCATTTTATTTCACTGTGCAGGGCTGAAAGCTGCATGCATGTGCTTGTGTGGGTGTGAAGTGACTGGAGGGACATCTCCATCCACCCAGATATGTGCTTTTCCTTGTCTTTCATTTCCTCTGTGGCTCCTGCTTTCCCATAGGCATGTGTGTGTGTGTGTGTGCGTGTAGGGGTGTGTGTGTGCGTGTGGGCGTGTGTGTGTGTGTGTGTGTGGAGTCTCTGCACAGTGCTGGATTGAGACGCAACATTAATCACCGCCGATGGCTGCTATGAAATCTCATTACCCTCATCATTTGTACCAGTCGGCCCGATTCTCGTTTTCACGCCTCAGCCTGTGTGCTCGCTGTTTATCTGCACCTAGAGCTCTTGTGTGCTCATGTGTACAAGGCTGTGCGTGTGCTGCCGTTAGACGGAGCCACAGAATCTGAGGGATGAGGAGGGCGGGGAGGGGCGGGGAGCTCTGGGGGAGGAGGGACCGGCGGGAGAGGGAGGGGTCAGCGATTTCTACAGTGAATAAACACAGACGATTCACAGACAAATAGCCGTGAATACTGAAAGTGCCTCCAACAAGGTGTTTTCATAACAGCACCACAGGAGGTCCTGACATTCAAGCAGCAGCCATGTAGAATGAGCGAGCACGCTGCGCTGTCATGCTTTAACATGTTTACACGTCTCTGTAGGCTGGCAATCCTGCAAGCAATAACAATCCAGCAATGAAAGCATATCGGTAAAGGCTTTTTTATTATTATTATTTGCACTGCAGGGACTGTCAAAGGTTTGCACACCCCTGATCTGATATTGAAAAATTACATCTTTTTTTTTTTTTTTCACATTTAGTGTGACATCTATTCTGTAATATTTAGCTAAAGCACTATTAGAAGAAAAAGTTTAAAAAAAAATAAAGTTACTGTAATAACCCGGTAGCATAAGTAGCTACATTTTAAGCAAACATGTTGATTGAGTTTCATTACTGAGGCGCTGTCCTACATCATTGCCAGTTGAACTTTGCCAATATTTTCCAAATCCATCCGACTGTTAGGACGTCTCCCGTTCACAGTCTTCCATGAGTGAGCTGAGAGACCTTCTGCCAGATTTAGGTTTTTGAAACTTTGGCTACAATTTTCTAATTTTGTCGAGTTGCGTACGAGCTGTGGCTTGATGTGATGCTGGACAAAGAAATTCCTCTCCATACTTATGTATTAAACAGTCACCTACAAGCTTGGGGTCAAAACTAACTAGAATTAAGAAGTGAAGATAATTTCATAACTGGACAAAAAAATCCAATTCGAACTGAGCTACAACAACAACGACAGAAATAATTCAGACCTTCAGTCTACAGAGGGTATGATGTTCTTTAGATGATGCACTGTGTTATTTTTTCCATGCCAAACATACCTTGTAAAACAGTGGACAAAACCATAAACTTGGATTAAACGGACAATTACACATTCTTCAAAATAAAATTAGATATCTTAGCTAAAAAATTTGGAGGAAAGGTCCAACCCTAATTCACAAAAACAAATAACGAATACAGGTTATTCGTTAAGTACCTCCTGTACTTCCCAGTTTTCAGTCTTGGTTTTGCCTTCTCCTGACTGATACCTTTGTACATTAGATCCCTTTTATTTTTAGCAACATCTCTGAAAACGTTGGTGTAGTCGAAGGAAGCAAATGAGTATCTAAGAAGACTAGATATTGCAGTTCAAACCAAAGGTCCAAAAAAGGTTTTGTCTAAGGATTCCTGTTTTATTTTCCTCTCCAAACTGTTTTGTTTTTCAGTTGAATTTATTTGAACTCTACAGGATTTATGTCACATTAAAACAAAAGAAAAAAAAAAGTTTCAAAATGATCTCATGCGATCATGCTTTTTGCAGGAGAATTTTGGCGTTTGTATGCTTCTGGAATCTGATGTGTGTCTCACTTGTTGCTTGTTTCACACGAGTCTTGTTACATCCATTTTGCAATTACGATCAGCTCCATAATGGGTCTATACATATTAGGTCTAACGCCAGACTCTCCTTAAATGTTTAGCAACAGTAGACTGTCAAGAACCTCCCATACACCTGGATTTGTAGCCTAGCCTGCGCTTTCGCCTCAAACTGCCTGGACTGAATTTTAGGGAGTTTTCTTATGTGCAGCAGAACATTATAGTAGGTTTGAGGGGGATCGGTGGGTAGATAACCGAGACATTTGACAATAACATAAAATATTACGAAAATCAATACAACGGCCCTTTCCTACAGCCTCAACATCAGCAGCAGACTTCAATCAGCCTCGCTGAAACACGGTCAACAAAAAGTGAGCACTGAGGGGCTTTATGAGGTTACCATTTATTACTGTGCTCTTGTTATTAGATTATACAGCTGCTGCTTTTATTATGTTCTCTGCTTTTATCAGTCAAGTCTGTCGGTCTCATGTGATTTCAAGGTTTATAAAACTTCAGAGGCGGGGGCTGGAGCAAACGGTAGAGCCACAGTGTTTCGATGCCGCACCTGTCACAGAAGCGCCCTCCTCGGCAGCATCGGCGGCAAACAACGAGGAAGACAGAGATGCTGACCAGCGTTCCTACCAGAAAGACAGAGAGGATCACCAGGAGGAGCACATAGCCATCCGGCTGCTCCTCGGTCTCAAATGGGATCTCCTGAGGTAAAAACACAAAAAGGTACAGAGGTGTTAAAATGACATTTTTGCCTTTTATAGGCTAGACAATGCTGCTTATGTCCGTCTGAAATAAATCAACTTTAGAGGGGGGAAAAGTCTATGTTTTCAGTAATGTCACACATTAACAAGCACAGCAGCTTGTGAATCCTTGCTGTTGCCAGTTAAAGTTGTGTTGATTCATATTTTTCAGCACCACATGTCTTTGCAGCAAACTGTCGCTGTAGGCCTGTACGCTGCTTTTTGAGGTTTTTAAACAGATTGCACTTTGTGTTTGGACTGATAAACTGTTAGGGGTTTGAGGAGCTCTTCCGCTATGAGGCAGCATGATACCGTAAAAAAGTATTATCGTATGAAAACTTTAAATGACGCAACATAATTTATTTGGCTTAAACCATAAAAGCAACAGATGTTCCTACAGTTGCTTAAATAATATTAGGACATATTGGTTATAAGAGGCATAATCATGTTACATGTGTTTTTTTTTGGGGTTTTTTGGGTGAGTTGTTATCTTCATATTTTTTTTAATCAATGTTATTTTGTCTAGACTATCAGGGAACAAAATCTCCATCTCATCCTGCTTCAAGCACTGACATTGTGCCATTCAGATTGATGAAAAGAAAATTAGTGTCACATTAACATGGTTACAAAGGACGAGTTTCGTCATCTGGAGAACATTGCCAGAGTGCAGCTACAAAAAACTACAAAAAAGGAGAGATTTTTCTAAAATGCAGAAGAGGAGCAGAAGGAGAGCTCACCTGAAGCTGGCATTTAAAAACTCTGCTCAGCCTGCTTGTGTATTTTAGTATTATAGGAATGTGTTTTATAGTTTACTGAAGGTATTAATATGTTATAGGTCTGACCTATTACTTTTAGAAGCCCCCTGGACTTCCGATGTCTTTAGAGAAAGTTCCTCTCTTACTGCTTAATATTAAATCTTCCACTCACAGTGAGGCATCATTCATTAAATACAGACATTTGGAACAACGTTCCCAAAGACCTGAGTAAGGATAAAAAGCAATTTAAAGACTTTTTATCCTTGCTTTTGGTTATAGTTTTGTAGTTATTTTTAGTGCATTGTAGTAATTGATTACATTTTAGTTTACTGTATTCAGCTCTATTGCATTTTTAGTTTGAATTCACTGTGTTTTCCTCATGAAAAAATTACCTTTTTAGTTCAGCATTTTTTCGAATGTCATTGTTTGTGTATCGATTGTCTTTCCACTTCACGTCTGTGTTTTTATTTGCTCTGTTTATATGCAACGTTTTGCAATGTCTTGTAAGTTCAGCAAGACAGCCACCTGCCTACTGTAAGCAGTGCATATTTTCATATGCAAAAAATAACTTTCTGGAAGTTCTCTGGGATAACTGAACTTGTCTTCTTAATTTTACGCACCAAAACTAAATATTTTAGCTAGCTAGGAGCAACCATGTAGCTTTGCTATTTTCTGCAAAGTAAGCTAGAAGGTGACAAACAGATGCTAACCTTCCAATTGCACAAAACTGTTTAGTTTGCAACATGAGAAGCTTTAACAATAGAGCCGATTTATGGCTGCTTCCCCCATATCAGCAGCACCATGCAGTTTAAAAAATTGATTTTAAGCCCACCTGTTGGTTGACTTGCATACACTAAATCTATATATACAACTGTCTGAATGATCAATAAACTCCAGGAACTATTAACCTGTCTAAGATTCACATTAGCAGTGGGAGAAGAAGGAATACAGCTGAGGGCATATCCCACACACGAGCAGCACAGGTGGATGCCACAATTAGCAGTTTTTTTGTTTCACACGCATTTAAAGAAGGAGGACAAAACAATTGCTGTTTAAACCCGAAATCATCATGGTCTTTTAATTATTTTTATCCGGAGTTCGCTGTGCTGCACGACATTATTCAATGTCTGGATAAGTGCAGTAAAATACTTTAATATAGCTGTCCAAATGTGCCCATATAAAGCAGAGACATCATAAAACTGATACGTTTTTCAAATACTTGCATTCACACTGAATTCTGAAGTCTAAAGGACAAACAAGTTCTAAATAAAGAATATTAAGAGTGTAGATAAAGCAATGCTGTGCCAAAGAATCTACCAAAGACTGTTTTTTTGCATTATATGTAACATTTCCTCTTTGTCAGTAAGTTGTTTAGCACAACTTACTGACAAAGTTGTAAGTAACACAACTTTGTGTGTTACTGACAGATTTGTCAGTAACACACAAAGGGGTTACTGAAGAACCTCTTTGTGTCCCCAGAATTATGACAAAGTAAGAGAAATGTGAAAAAAATAAATAAAAAATTACTTGTGGTATTCTGCAGAATGCCACAGCATAAAGGAGATCCTTATTTCCACAATTATGAGAAAGACTTCCCAACATGATTATAGCTCACAGCTAATAAAAAACTGAATTTCAGTTTCTCTGAAAATTTACGTAACAATTTTTTATTATTTTATTTTTTACAGAAATGCATGAATCAGTATCTGCACTCAATATTTGGTTGGGAGCTCTTTTGCATAAGTTACAAAAGTGGTACCTTTGGCAGGATGGGCAGGCATTAAGTTCTGCTAGAAAATGAAACCAGAGCTTCAGGTAAGGAGCTTCTAGTAAGGAGAGGGAAGTGCGAAGTGCAATAAACTTTCCTGGTACATGGCTAAGGTTGAGAAAACCTCAGTGAACCAACACCAGCAGGTGACATGGCTTTCTAAGTTTGACTTTGGAAACGTCACACTGGCCCTAAAGAAACTTTGATTCTGTGGATCACCACTTTTCTTCCAGACTGTGGGGCATTGGGAATGCTCAAACTGTAAAATGACAAATTCTCTTTCATCTCAAAATTGGACTTTGGACCGCTGAGCAACAGTTCAGACGTTTTTCTTTTGAGCCGAGGTGAGATGCTTATGACATTGACTATGGTTCAGGAAATGCAACAGCTGCAGCTCAGGCCCTGGATACTGTATGTCTGCATGTGGTGGCCCTTGAAGTGCTGACTGCAGCTTAAATCTATTTCTTTTCAATCTCAACCAAGCACATAAATAAGCTTTTGTCCTAGTTTCTTTTGCGCCATACTTTTTCCTTCCTTTTAGCACTCCAGTAAATTCCTTGTCTTCTGTCTCCCTTATCATTTGTTTATTTTATAACATGACCATTAAATAACATTTTTGTATGGAAGAATGTCTATTGATTTTATGTAATATTCAAAACAGTCCACCTGTGTAAACATGGCAGACTTTTGGATATCAGACTGACAATCTTTGAGCTCTGCAAGAGACAACACAACAAGTGTTAATGTCTGACGTCATGCCATAATTTCTCTGCAAAGGGAAATTAAAGCTGAGATTAGATCAGAGATTTAATTATATCAGACCCAGGTCAGGATGTTCTCTATTAGCCAGTCAATCGACCAGAAGAGAATATGAGGGGAAAGTATGGCTCCGGTGCTGACCTGCGCGCAACTCAAACACACACACACACGCACGCACGCACACATGCATTTAACAGGAAGTTTGAGAACAAAGTTAGTGGTGAAAAGCAGACTTACTGTGGAGTTTTCTGGTGGGATGGTCCAGACGGTAGACTCATTGCTCATGGTCCTAGCCAGCTAAAGAGTCCCCCTGAGAGACAACACAAGCACACAAATGCACAAAGGAAGCGCCTGTCACTGGAAGTCAGTCACCAAATGCGATGTTCTGTCCAGGCGAATAAACCCAGGCATGTCAGCCAAAAGCAAGCTGACAGAATTGTGTTTATTGGCTCCCTAGAATGTAACTGGGTGCTATAATTTGTTGATTTTAAGGCCAGCTGAAAGCCAAATATATCCTGGAAACTATGGGGACACTGCAAAAAAACAAAACAAAAAAAAAAAGGGACAGGATGGGCTAAATATCTGGGGTTTTGGAAGTGCCCATGCACTGAAATGGCTCTTGTAAATTGAAGCATTAACTCTTCAGCTGTACACCTCCACACATAGTTTTGGATCAGCCTGACAACTAAATCCATTCCCCATATATCCTCTCGCACAACAGAGAGAAACACCAGCTCTTTCAGCACTGCTGGTTTGTATTTGCTCTTCCAGATCACACCCTTTAATACTGCTACTGCTGCATCAAACACCCACACATACACACACACACGTACGAATGAAGCTACTCACCCAGCGAGGAAGAAGCAACATGCCAGCAGCATTCAGCTCTTCTTGTTTGCCAGTCAATCACTGCAGCACTCAACTTCAGCAACACAATCTTCAATCTGTTACCTAGATCCCATCTGACTTCCATACACTTGTAAGCCATCTAAGAAAGACTGGTTTGCTTTGCAGTATATTGCTGCACCACATCCTGCTTTCTGCCAGCCCAGTGATCTTACCCTGATGGAGGGCAGCGCGCAGCAGCAGCAGCAGCAGCAGCAGCAGCTCTGGATTTGTGTGTGTGTGTGTATGTGTGTTAGGCTGTATAGCTCAGGACTCTCCTCCTCAGCTCCCTTGCTGCATCCTCAGCCGACTGAGCCAGAGCAGCGGTGCTTCCCCCTCAGGACCGGCCCGCTGGCCTCGGAGCAACGGGACGAAAGCGCTGCATGTCTGGCAACAGGCAAACAAATACGAGAATTACTATGTTATTACACTGTTGACGTGATTCAGTTCCCCGTATTCAACAAACACAGTAAGATCATTTTGAAGATTTCTTTTATTTCTCCTGATGACTTGGTGGAGGGTTGGAACTTGATCAGCTCTGATTGGCTAATTAAATACTAAAAATGAGTTGTTGTTTTGATTGTTATTATCATTGTTGTTGTTGTTATTATTTCTGTGCAGTAAATGAATCAGAAGTAATAACTTGCAAGTTCTAGTCCATCACTTTAACGACCAACAGCAAGTATTTTTGATACTTTTCTTAGTTTAATAACAAACACAAAGATTAGGGATATAGACTTTGACGTGAAAATTAGAACAACTGTATTTTTAAAATGTATTTATTTTATTATTATTATTATTATTATTATTATTATTATTATTATTATTATTTAGCTAGCTTCATCGAAGGACCTGAAGCTGATTTTCTTTGAAGCTTTATAGTCCAGAAATTGCAACTATGGTTGAATCCTAAATCTTCCGGTCAATGAAAAAAATTGGCGTATCGGACAAGAAATCGATGATCGGTGCATCACCATTGGTGCATAAGTAGGCTACAGCACGATAACAATAACAATAACTTTCATCACCTGGTCTAAATGGCACCATGAATATGACGGATAATCACTGTAATAAACGTGAGCTGTGACACTAGTTTGTTAAAGAACTGTCTGGTTTCGCGGTGTTGTAAACCCCGGAAATAGCTCTGCTGATTAGTTGCCAAAGCAGATGGTGAGACACGGGTGACCCCAGCAATACCGTGTCCTTTCAAGCTCAAAATCTCAATTCGTGCCGGCTGCATTACCGGTGTCACACAGCGCGTTAAGATTTCATTCCATCTTTTAGCGCCAATCATCTTCACGCCAACAAGGCAAGAAAGAGAGCAGCAAGATTTCAAGAAAAAAAAAAAACAAAAAAAAAAAACATAAAAATGCTCGATTTCTTTGTATGATTGTGTTTTTTGTTTTTTGTTTTTTCTTTCTGATTTATCGTTTGTGAAAGAATGCAGACTGAGCCCGTGTGTTTTTTACTTTGAAAATGAATGGAAAACAAACAAACAAACAAAAATGCACAAATTCATGCAGCGAGGCATCTTGATATTTCACAGGAATCTTTGATTTTTTTTTTTTTTTTTTTTTTCACGCACACAAACACGCGCACACAAAGCGGCTACGAGCAGTACTCACCTACTCGACCAGCCTGGTCCATACTGGAGGTAGAGGGGTCGAAGGCAGCCGCACGAAACACTCCTGTGAGCACTTCAACGTGTTCTTTTTAAAGCTTAAAAGTATTTATGAATGAAACGCCACCGTTTGGGACACGCCCACCGCCCCGTCAGAGGCGCACCACGTGACGTAGGGAGTGAGGTAAAGAAGGGAGTAAAGGATGAAGGGTCTCTCAAATTATCCCGAAAGGCATCACAGCTGGAGCACAGCCAGAGGCAAGCCTGGGAGGCTGAACTATATGTAGAACAGTATGTTTTACACATCTTAGTCACAGCGAAGGAATTGTTGCTGTTTTTTTGTTTGTTTGTTTGTTTGTTTTTACCCCCCTTTACACATGTAAACAAAGCCTATAGATTATTTGGAACAATAAGATAAAACATTTTAGTAAATCTAACCATGCTCCAATATCTAACAACTCAACCGTGTTTCTCAATTATATATATATATATATATATATATATATATATATATATATAAAAATAGCCTTGTGGGTCCGTGGTTTGTGTTGCCAACAAAAGAATTTTGGCGCCATCACCTGGCAGCGAGAGGCAACGAGTTTGCTGTGTCCAGAATGACTTTTGGGTTAAGGATCTCTGCAGGTTCTTCAGTAACCGTAGGGCTTCTTAGTGCCTTTATTTGACCGGTCGATTTAAATGGATAGGCCTGTCTCTTGGTAGATTCGCAGTTGCAAATGAACATACGTTCTATGTGCAAAATATAGTGCAAATGAAATATATATATTGCAAATGTATAAATATTGTTCTTTTACTCTATGAGCTACTGACAACATGTCTTCAAAATTCCAAGCAGACATTTAGCATGTATTTACAGAAAATGAGAAATGGTCAAAACGACGGGAAAGATGCAGTGCTTTCGTACCTCAAGTAATGCAAAGAAAACAAGTTCATATTAATTTAGAAACAACAATACTGATATTTTAACTCAGGAAGAGTTCAGAAATCAATATTTTGTGCAATATTTTATGTTTTCTCCTGCATATTATGTTATTTTTAACTTATTTAAGTGCCCAAAAGTCTGTATTATTATTATTATTATTATTATTATTATTATTATTATTATTATTATTATTATAGGTTTTCAGTGGAGTTCATTTAATTTTTTTTAATATTTTTTTTTTTCCAATAAACTACACTACCCAACGTCCTTTGCGTCTTTGCGCGAGCACAAAGCCTTATGGGTAACCCGCAACGTCCTTGTCCTTGCGCACATCGACTGCCTTCACGCTTGGGCCGGGGATTTTTTTTGTCATTCACCTGCACTTGAGTAGAATAAAAACTTCCAAACATGATGGCTGCCAGGTTTCTCCGCCGAACTCTCCCCGCGTTGAGGCAAGCTCGCTCCTACGCTGAAGCCGCCTCCGGTGGCCCGCAAATGTCCTTCACTTTCGCCTCTCCGACACAGGTATTGGTTGTCGATATTAGCTAGGCTCAAGGCCTAGCTTAGCCTGTCTGCTATTTACAGACCTTTTATTTTTTATTTTTGCAATTAAAACGCATTGTCACCGGTTGCTAACCTGCACATCCCTGGTGCTGTGCAGATTTGAGCAATTGGACACATTTGTTGCTATTGCATCAGATGTAGAACACGTCAAAAACATGGCTTAGGTCAAAGTTAGCACTGTGATGAGGATAGCTTCGATAGCTAACCTGGCTGTCATTCAGTGGCTTTAAGCCAGTTCTGTGTCATTTCTCTTTAATCATTAAGAACCCTTTCTATTAATTTAACCAACTTATTTTTTTTTTTACCTGTTTTTACAAAAAACAAATGTTGACCCTAAATAGTTACTTTTGTTTAACTGATGAGATAAACCTGAACCTATAGAAAAAAATGCCTGTTGATAAACTGTAACCCTGAAGTTTTTTTTATATACATATTAAACAGTTTTAATTTGACTTGGCTTGAATTTAGAATGTAAAAAAAATGCACTTGAATGGTTTTATATTTAAATCTCATTCTGCAGCGTGATGGTGCTCAATCTCTTTACAGTTTGATTTGGGGAAATCAAACAAACATCTACTGTACAATTAAAACATTAGTTCATAGGACTTTGTACATATTAGAGTTGTTGTGCTAACGGCTTTTACACTTGACAAAGTTAAGCTCATATTGCTGATTTTCGATATGTCAAAAAATGTGTAAGCCTTCAACCTCTTATTAAGATGTAAAGGACTTACTGAGATCTAAGATCTCTTCTTCAGGAGTGTCCTCGCAGCAGCGCAAAAGACAGTTTCAAAACTCTTGACATGTAGCAACCAAGACACTAAAGATAAGACTAAAGTTGCTATAAATGACTAAAGAGAGATCATCAAACTTGGCAAAAGCACCTGCAATTTGTTGTGGATGATTTCAAGTTTTAAAAAAATAAATAAATAAAAGATATTCTTTAAAAATATCTTTTAAAAAATAAAATATATTTTATGTCCAAGGTAATAAATTCACTCAGATGTCTCGTAGTTTATATTGACAATAAATATACAGGAGGTTGGGTTAGGATCACAGATGTGAAATTGGTTTTCAGGACCAAGAAAACATAACCATGCTGTTGATGAGAAACAGAGTTAGACATAAAAAATAAAAAAAAAATAGGGATCACAAATAATAAAAGGACTTGTAAATAATACAATAATTGGGAGAAAAAAAAAAACATCTGACAAAAATAAGTTGTTTTATATGTGTGTTTTCTCTTCCAGGTGTTCTTCAGAGACGCCAGTGTGAAACAGGTTGACGTCCCCACACTTACCGGTGCGTTCGGTATCCTCCCGGCTCACGTACCCACCCTGCAGGTGCTTAGGCCCGGTGTCGTCACAGTCTTTAATGACGACGGCTCCTCTGCCAAATACTTTGGTAAGATCTTACTGTTGCTATTACACGAGCACTTTTGCCTTTATCATAAACATGTACATCAAACTACAGCAAAATGTGGAATTTGATTACATTAGGAACGTACTTAGTGATTTATATTTAAATCTCAAATAAAACCAGTTTGAATTTAAATGAACAAATCAGGGCTGCTGTAAACACATATTTTATGCATCGAGTAATCTATTGATTATTCTTACGATTAATTGAGTAATCAGATTAAAAAAAAAGATAAAATAAAATATTGGTAAATCTGACATTAACACCGGTGTTACTATCAGATATCAATATCCATCCAATTTTTCATATTTGAGCCTCCCTAAAAGTAACTTTTTTTTGTAGTTTAGAAAACTAACCTGTAATAATAAAAGCTCACTTTCTAAGTTACTAGAAGAACATTTTTACAAAAATCTGAGATTTTATTAAATTTAATAATTAAGAGGCAGGCTCATAAATATGCTTATAAAAATGTCTGTGCTCCAGCTTTTAGTTTATGTATTTACCTTCAGTGAGTTTAATAGATGAATTCTCACCTTGTCCCATACCTGTCAAGCTTTGGGTTTGAGAATACGGGAAATGTCGCCTTAGGTTGATGTAGGGCAGGCAAGCGAGCGAACGAACGAACGAACGAACATAAGATGAGGGTGGAGAGGAGAAAATAGACCAGAGGACAGCCGAACGTAAATCCGGGGGGAAAGACGAACGGTAGACCAGGGGACGAGTGTAAAAACGGTATGTTTACGGCACCTTCGTTCGTCACTCTCAGAACCTCATCTACCAGGCATGTACCGCCACAATGATTTCCGCCACACGTTTGTTCAGGTATGAAATTTGTTGTGTGGTTCGTCTGTAAAGCTACACTTACACTTTCACCATCATTAAAATCCCCATTACCGAACTTGAAAATTGGACGTTATGCCGCTAACACTTAGCTTTTGTCAACTACTCAGAAGACGTGCAATGCAAGTAATGTCCCGACCGGAACACGGTGCATTAAATAATAAAACAAATTAACAAAGCTTCGAGGCAGGTACATTTTCCTCGAGGAATTTTCATAATCGAGGTACTCGAATCACTCCAGGAACCATTTCAGCCCTAGAACAAATGTGTATTTCAAAACGGTGATATTTCATTGTCAATATGTTGCATGCATAAATCTGGGTTAGCAGATTTCATATCTAAAGCCTGTCCACAACAAAAATGTTTATGTTTTAAAAAACTGTCCTCTCACATATTGCTTCTGGTATTTTCTTCGTCACACTTACATTTTTCAAGTCATCAAACTAATTTTAATACCTGAAAAGAGTAGCTTGCATATGTACAGTCTTAAATACTCATTTTATTTATAAATTAAAAATGGCTTTCAGAAGCATTAATATAAAGTAAATCGCATAAGTGAGAGGACTTAGTTTACCATCATAATTTTTGCAATCGAACACCTTTCTGGAGAAGACAATCCTCTCCTAAGGAGTTTAGTCTACAAGCCCTGCCAGAATAAATGAGTCTCTAACTTATTTACAATTGACATGAATATTAGGAACTATTTGTTGTGAAAAAGAGTCATATTTTATAATGATCTTTTTACTTTATTGGTTGAAAAAACTGGAAATGTGTAGACACACTGTCCCACCAAATGTTTTCAAGAAAATGGAACAGTATGAAAAAGGTCATTAGTGGTGTAGCGAGGGTCGCATTAGTCCCACTAGTGCCACTAAATTTGATTGACATGTACACCAGGCACTGACAGGAGCACAATTTCTATATCATACAAACACAATTTATGGTTGTCATTTCTGTCCATCTGCGGTATGTGTGAATCTTGGCTTCCTCTGGTTTGATGACGTCTCAAAGCCTTAAGATCTTCACCATCCCTCTCTGGACAGATGCTTTTCAAAGACACATAACCAAAACAAATCTGTTAATTGCAATGACCTTGTCCTAGAATGGCTTGTTACATTTACATTTCACTGTAAACTTTGATATGTCTTTTTGCACTGAGTATTATGCTAATTGAATCGTGGAAAAGCAAAAACTTTTGAGTGGGAGAAATGTGTATTAATCCTGTTAAACGCTATTAGACCACATGTATTTGAGTATATACTGCTCTTTTTGCCTATTATGCACACATCTAGAATCACACATGAAGTTCTTACTAAAAGACAATGTGTGTTTTTGCAGTGAGTAGCGGGTCAGTGACGGTCAACGCTGATTCTTCAGTGCAGCTGCTTGCTGAGGAGGCCGTTCCCCTGGACCAGCTGGACGTAGCAGTGAGTATAAACTCTGCTGTATTACTCACCTGTGCTGCAAGGTGTTACTTAAATTAATACACTAGATTAAAAACAAATTTCTCTGCTATTCTGGAATTCCACCTCAGTTTATTCCACTTTGCATACCTTGTTATGCCCATTACAGCACATTTCTCTAAAGTGTTTCACTTAACATTTTGTATTTACGTCGGCGCTCAATAAATCTAGTTCACATCTCATTCACAGCTTGCTTCTTTTCTTAAAGGTAACTGGAAAAAGACACAAGTTTACAATTAAAGCTAAATGTTTAATGAGTGTTTTGCAGTTGATTTTAGAAGCTCGGACACAAATATTGTCTGAACTTTTGCCGGATTTTCCTGCCAACATTTAGGTAATAGCAGTTTTCAAAATACCAATATAAATCAATTAAAAACATATGGTTTCAGTTTATCAAATTAATTTGCTAGACGTTTTGTATAACTATTTAGGCATTCTTTTGGTGGTCAGCAAACTTTACCAGAGTTAGAAGATTAATGAAATAAGAATAAGAAAGTCAGTTAGGAAAAATCACAATTTCTTCTGCACAACAACTGCATTTAAATGAACCAACCCCACCATTTTTTAGTATTCAAGCTAATTAGAAATGGAATGTCCTCTCATTTCTTTTTGGGACATTGAGGGCATACTCTAATATTACAAGCCATTCCTTTTTGTCCTTGATTTAAAAACTACTTCCTGTATCAAGGAAGGTGCAGCACATTCTTACAGATGAATGTTTTCATCTGATTGTTGAATTAAAACAAAGTTTAAGCCAGTCTTTATGGGGATTTTTTTCTTATCCCCAAAGTTAGAAAACTAATGTCAGCCAATCTTATAAAAAAAAAAACCCTGGGAAGTTTGTGTGTAAATTGAATGTTTAGTGCTTTTAAAGCTACAAAACTCACAAAATGTTGTGTTGTTGTGCCATTGGTTACATTCACAATCGGCATCAATTCGGTCAGCTTTTTTCCCCCTTCACATCAATTAAGCTGTTCTCTTGAGCTCTTTGTAAAAGGTTATCTGTCCCTGCAGTCTCAGATCATGTGCATTCTGCTCTGAAAGGACTTCTCTGTCGATTTAACAAAGTTTGAAACGGTGTGACTGATGCTTCTGGTGCTGAGAGCAGCTCTGCAATACTCTGCTGTTTACTCGATGGCGTATAGTGGGCTGGATAAAAAAACGGGACACAAAGGGAACAATATAAGTGATCCTGTTATTAAATGGAAAACCTGTTTAATAGCCCACATCGTGGTTAAGCCATGTGTTAATGCTAATGGCATCACTTCATACAACTCCTGTTTTTTTTTTTGTTTGTTTTTTTAATTAAGTTCTCATTTAAAGTTTAATCAGTTGGTTTCCTCTGAGGGAGGTGTCTCTGACTGACTTTGGATTTTGACTTTCATAGATGACTAAATCTCTGTTTGATATTAATGTGATGGCGTGTGTCTGAGGAGGAGACCCGCAGCACCGAGGCCGATGTCACACTTTATCAGTTCAAGCTGTCAAAGCCGCCGGCTTCCCTTTAAAATATATACGTCCAGTACGTTTAGTTGCAAACTCTACAAAGGAGGGGAGCTTTTTATATTTTACTCTTCTAAGTTGTTCTTTAAGCAACAGCAATTGGCTTAATTTCCCTCGAACTCTAATTAGCTTATATAATTAGCTTTCCCAACCTGATGACCATCCATCTGACCAGTCTGGAGGCGAAGCCCGGATTGAATGTCGGCCACGATAATGGTGGGCCGTGATATTATCCACTGATCATAGAGTTGTCAGTCTCTCACTCTGGGCAGTGTTACAGTCTGTCAGCTTGACTCTGTCGCAGTAAATGAGTTATTTTTTTTAATCTTTTTTTTTTTTTTTTTTTCCCCTTCCTGGTTGTCTTTCATTCCATAGTAACAATGCACATAGGCCCACACTGTTAATAAGGCGGGAAAGGTCAGTCACTGTCGAGTTATAGCAGATGTGCCAAGTCCCTACTGGGAGACCTTTAACTTCCAGCTATGTTTGGCATTTCTCGTTTCTAATCGCGACTGTGACAAATGGAGCTTTCAGAGCAAAGAGACAGTGGGGATTTTCTCCACTCGTCTTTGTCCTCACTTTCCACTCTTGCTCGGTCTGCCTATTTCAACTTGGACATTCCCGTCGGGAGGCACACGCGAACAGTCTCCACATGTTTGGAGTTGAAGTATTTTCCTGTTCTATACACAGAAGGAAAAGGAGAAGACTGTCTGGAAGAAAAATGTATTTCTGGACCTTGTTTCTTGTACAGCTGTAAAAATGTTGAATCATTCATCTATTCTTTCCTCCCTCCCTATAGTTTTTTTTTTTTTTTTTTTTTCTTGAAGTTTAAAATGTCTGTTGTTGAAATGTGCATTAAACTCAGTTTTTGTACTTTTTACTTGTATGGTAAACACTGGTAGAAAAAAGAGCACAAAGTCTGGGTTGATAAAAAAACCCCATAAAATACTCCTTTGTTTTGAGAAAAAAACAGACTCGTAAACCTGCACGAACCCTGAATTATTTTCCTACTTTGGAAGCATGTTCCAGATTTCAGAGCTTGAATTCACTTTTTGGTTTCGTTGGTCCATCCCTTTTTTTTTTTTTTTCTTCCATTCACTTTCAGGCAGCTAAGGCCAACCTTGAAAAAGCCCAGTCCGAATTGGCCGGTGCAGCTGACGAGGCAGTGAGGGCAGAAGTTCAGATCAGCATAGAAGCCAACGAGGCCATTGTCAAGGCTCTGGAGTAGACTTGCGGTACAACTTCTCAGCTCCTTTTATCAATTTTGAGTGAAAAAGCTGAAAACTCGATGCATTATTGTGTTTTTGTTCTCCTTTTTGGTTTCAGATAACCTGTTGCTTGGATGAAAATGTTCTGTTCTGCTCCAGCTCAGACCTGTCGGTGTCCAGGAAATACCATTCTTTCTTTGTACAGTGAATGAAGTTAACAATAAATTTATTTGGAGTTACTTTGTGAACTGTTTCCTAAATCTGTTATTTTGATGCTCAAAGTGCGCCATTGTTTCAGATTAACCTCCATATCTGTTTATACGATTCAGTAACGTCCTTTTATCACAATCACTTGCAGTTTTCCGTGCAGCAGCAATTACTACCACTTGATGGCAGCAGAGAGTAATTAACCTTATTTAAGCTGACCCATTTTTGTTCGTCATGGCAAATGAAACATCCCTCACTAAAGTTATGATGATGCCATTCCTAAATGTCACCAGTAAACCCCCAAACTTGGGAATTTTGTCATTTCTTTGGTTCTGGGACCCGCTATCAACTGCTGTTGCCTTCTTACTTTCCATAGGGAGATGTGTGGGTTAGCAGTGCTTGGAATCCTATGTCCCAAAAAAATTGAGCTGGCAGTGCCCACTTCTGAGAGATGACAAAAAGCATCAGTGATGAAGCCAGTGAAACGTCTCCACTGTCTGTTCTGTGGAAAACGGAGCCTCACGTTTGGTTTGCAACCACAGCGTCCAGCTCTCATTCACTCTGAGGCAGTGACCTCAATTACGTGCTGAATTGTTTTTCTCAGAACAAAAACCACGAATCTTCCTAAAAACACAACACCCATAGTAAGTGTAAGGTTAATTTTTTTGTTATTGTGTTATGCTCTCTAACAGAGCTCTGAGACCCTAATAGAAAAGATGTATTCATGATTAGATTATAGTATTCTTTGTATTCGCCAGTGCTTGATTTTAGTCAGGGGTGTGTTGGTCTTTTACATACAATCCAATTAAAACAGAAGTTTGTGGTTGTAGCGAAACAAAATTTAGATAAGTTTTGAGTGGAAAGCTTTGCTGCGCATTCATTTGAAACTATTCTCAGATTTAGTTTTCTTTTTAAACTTTAAAGTCCTCCATTTTAATCAGAAAATGTGGGGCACAGATGGGAACCCAAGTGAAAGTGAGTAGCACAGTGTGATTAAAAAAAAGCAGTGGTCGACACCTTTCACATCCTTCTCTCTGTTCTTCTTTCTAATCTGTCATCAAAACCTCGTTCCAACTGAAAACATTCATAAAGAGTGCACACTCATCCTCGTGCATCGCTTTTTCACAATGCACGACACGTAGCATTTCAGAGAAAATCTTGTTTATATGTATATATGATTGAGCGAATCACCATCAACCCAGATTTATTTTGAGGCAAGGTGAAACCAAATAGTTTTTTGGGTTTTTTTTCTGATTTCTTCATCAAAAAGCGGCCTTGTGTTTTCCACAACAATGACCGGCTCTCTCGCTTTGTGTGGGAAAACTCCGCTGGATGTCTGTGGAAAATAAAGACTCCGAAATTGAGGAAGCTGTTCTTTTTCAGGTCGTGGCGTTTCCAGCGCAGGTTGCTTATGGATGTATTTTTAGTCAACAAGATAGATGTGAGGTGAGGGCACGGTGTGCTTTTTAAATTTGTTCTTTTTCTTTTTCTCTTCCTCAGACGCGCATCCAGATTAAGTGAATGTCTCATAAATGGGCTTTCAGACCTGAGTGTCTAAGTGCAGCACGGCAGCAAAAAGCATCCCGCTTTATAACTGCTGCACATTGATAATAGGGGGTGAGTATTGAGTGAGAGCCCTTACTGGAGAGCCATTTTGAGTCGAGTAAGGGCCTGGGATAATAAGTCACCGTCTATACCCCATGTACTGTAATTAAAAGACTGTACCGTCTGCACCCGGGAGTGAATAACACCATCCAGGCTATGACAGTCCACAGAGTCATCTTTGAGTGGTACTCGATAACGAAGCGAGTCACGGCTTTGGGAAAGCGTAGCGTGGCACGTTTATTAAATAAACCATATGGGGAATACAGGAGACCAGCCCATGTGAGTCGTTTTATTTACAATGACGTCACCTCAAAAACAGACATGAGAGAATTCAATTATTTTTTTTATTTTTTTTTTTGCCCTTCAGTTTAAAGATGTGTTTGGAAAAGTGGTTTGTTCTAATTAAAAACGGTATTGTAGCGTTTAATTAAATGTGCTACTTAGGATGCTTTCAGTGGAAAATGGCGGTGTCAAATAATGACGTGAAAAACTCAGTTATAAAAAGGTTTTAAGTCTACTGCTCTCCTGGTATAAAAAGGTGCATACATATTATATGAAGTTTTAAGAGATTGAACAAACACTTTGATCCCTTAAAATTAGGTTACTCCTATGTTAAGAAAGTTCTTAAGGGATTGTTTTGGTTTCACTTGATGCAAGTTCTCAAACTGCTCAGCTTCATTTCAATGTAACTTTCAAAAATGTGCTAGATGGGTTCATGTTAGCTTGGTTTAAGTAGCATGTTGTTGCAATGTTAGCATCATTGCTACAGAAAGCTTAGTTATTTGAAGTGAACTTTCTTCCTGCCAATCTTAGTTCAGTAGTTTCAGCTACATCTTACACTGAAGACGGGCATAAAAGTGTAACATTTACAGAAAAATGTTCGAAACCAAAAAAAAAAAACTGCCTTTCATCGACGGCTTTGAGTTTCCCAGAATTAGTTAATTAGGTTCAACATCAGTAATCTGCAAACTTTTTTTTGTTTGTTTTTCTTGCTGCATAACACAAGTGGCGTTTGAGCTTGAGGTCACAAACTGATGGCTGGACTTTTTCCTTCAGAATTTTCTTACAGTGAGCAGAATTCAATGCTCCACTGACTAATGTTGAATTGCCCTGATCCTGAAGCAGGGAAGCTGCACCACGCTGTCGCAGTACCTCGAACACGGTTGATTGAACCATGAACTCCAACCTTAAGGAAGGCCTTATTTGTTGTTCTGTTTTTCTTTCTTTTTTTTTTTTTTTTTAAAGAGACTTTCTGGAGCAACTCTTCAGCTGTTCTTGAAATTCTTTAGAGTAACCTGAGATCTTTCACCTACTTTATGACGCGAGACATGTAACTGCTTAGTAAGACATGGCAATTGCTGTTGAAACTATCAGAAAATATGGATAAATACAGTTACACAGTGTTACTTTTTTCAAATAGTGACAGCTCGATTTGAGTGTTTTTTTTTCCCTCAGTAAATGATTTTTGTAACACAATTAATTCTGGTGCATGTGTATCGCTACACCACTGTGAATACAAATGTGTAGCCCTCTGATAAGAAATGTCTCTGTAATCCAGTTCATAACAACTGACTGTAAAAAATTTTTTTTTTAAAAAGTGAAGCAATACCTTTGACAACTAACAGACAGTGGAATTGACATTTGGCTTTGATCAACAGTTTTCAGTTCTCTAATTGAAATGGCATCCTCTGAAGCAGAGAACAAAGAAAAATCACATAAAGCGTTGAAGCCAGCGTGGTTGAGCTTTCTGCAGGGATGTAGAGGGCAATAAAATTAATCACAAAGCCGATAGAACCGAGGCATAAGATTTTCTTTATATGTGGGCAAAGGCTGGAATGTGACACATTCTCGTTACGAGACAGTGTAACATTTTCCTGTGTCTCTCCGGGGCGTTTTCATGCAGGCTTTAGTCACCAGCTTGTATGGATCTGAGGCAAGCAGAGCAACTTTAAACTCCGCGGCCTGGAAATGCAGATCAGAGTCTCTGAGGGGACTCGAACCAAAACTCCTCTTCATCGCTTTTACATCAGTGCTCTCATTCTGCTCGCAAACGTCAGTGGACACGCTTCATGCACACTCACATTGACATTTCACACTTGGTGTTAATGATAATTCAAGCAGCTGACAGCAGCTGGCGACACGTGGATTTATCGGTTACAATCGGGACAAATAAAATAGTGTAATGATTGAATAGAAGTGTGGCGGGGTAAAAACAAAGAAAAAATGAGAGAGGGACACATGACACATTAACTGACATGCTGTGACTCATAAAAACGTGTTACATGCGCATACAATATATAAAAAAAGAAGACTGCACATTTGAATTTGTATTTACTGGAAGTCAATGTAATGTTTTTTATGGGATGTATGAGCAGGAAACGGAACAACGGACCGGTGCATCTGTTTTTGTGGCTCGTCCTGTTTGGAGGCTGTACTCTGTAAACATCAGTGCAGTCTTGGCACCCCAGATAATATCTGCATTACACTTTTACAGAAAAAAAAATCTAATGCTTTGCAAAGGTATTTAGTTCAAAATAAGGTGCTAAATTATAAGACAGTTTAAGGTAAACAGATGCAGAAATATGCATTCAAATCAGTCTATATGTGTCTTACATAGTCATATTACAGTGCAGTATAACTTGGTTAATAATTCATAAGGGTAAAATATTATCTAAGGAAGGCCAACTAAGAGCATTGAGTTACAGGCAGCTATAATTGTGGGATTTCAAGTTCTAGTTTTGAATCAACCACTCGCCAGTGGCAAAAAGTGACTTATCTACAATCTTTTTCTTATTCTCACTAATACTCTCACCGGTATTCACACCCATTGAACTTTCCCGCATTAAGTTGGAACCAAAAACCTTATTGTAGTTCATTGTCATTTTGGGTGTTAGATAAATAACAGATGGTTTCCAAAAAACATCTTACAAATATCTTTAAAAAAAAGTGACATGTATTTGTTTTCAATGCCCTCTACCACAGTACTCCTAAATAAAAAACGGTGCAACTGATTGGTTTGAGATCTAATTATACTATCCCAACCTTGACACATGGGTGCAGCAGCATCTGTTAGAAGCAGCAAAACCTTGAGACTTCCCCAGAGGTTCAGCTTTCTGCATGATAGCAACCCCAAACATACAGTCTGTGCTGCAATGGAATGCTTTAGATCAAATTTAGTTCAATCACAGTCATATGTTTGAATGAACCGGTTCATCCTCTTATTGAAATCTATCTACAAACCGAAGACGAGATGCAAAACAAATGTTCACACACATCTCCCATCCAATTTGAATGAATTTGGAGAAGACTTGGCAAAAGGAACTGGAGTTTGTGGATCCGATAGACATACCCTTCTCTAGACATGAAGATGTAGAAAAAACTGAATGGTGGTTCTAACACACAAAACCCAAATAAAATACAAAATGTTTGTTGTAACCTTACAAAACGTGAAAAAAGAAAAAAAAAAAAAAGGGTGGTGAATAAGTTTTGCAAAGGACTGTGTATTCCCATAGCAGGTGGCAAGCTACAGAATATTAGGAGTGCCTGATATGTGAAGGCAAATAAGAGACCTGAGAGAGGAACGAAGAGGAAATTAAAGGTCTGGAAAATTTAAATGCTCTCAGCAATGAGCCAGTTATGACTTTGAGGACTGCAATTTTCCACAAGCCGGAGTGTTCCAAAATTACACATAGGATCCGTCGTGCATAATTATCTGCCTTCGAAATTTTATTATACCGTGGATGTCAGTGTGGTTCAGCTGCATAAACACATTCCTCGGATGGCTTTCGTATGCGCAGAAATCTTTTTCACCTGTGAGAAATGGTCAAGCGAGTCCAAGTTTGCATGAAAGGCGGTTTTAGAGAGAAAGAGAGGCATCCAGGGAGCGGAGCTGATTGAAGTGCTGACCTTTTGGTGGGACCGTGCAAAGAGGGGGCCTGCAGACTCTCAGTCAGCTGTCAGATACTGCATCCAGCCTGGTAGTGGGAGTAGGGGCCCTGACACCAGCCTCCCACCACTCTGCCCTGCTTGTGTCATCCATCTCTGCATTCTTCCAGCCTTCCATTCCACATTAACACCCACCCATCCACCTGCCAGAGACGAAGAGCCAGGCAGTGCCGCAAAACACTCAGCCAGACACAAACATCCACACACAAAACAAAAACAGATTTTAACCTGTGCCAGCTAGGTAACATTTCTCTGCAAATAGCCGTGTGGGCATTTGGGAGAAAAATCGCAAAGCCGCAAACAGCCTGCTGTAGGGGTGAGATAATCAGCTTTGTGGTAGCAGCAAATGGACCCCTGAGTGGCAAGGCAGGTAATCACTGCACTGAGTGCTTCTGTGGGAGAGGAGGAAAGTGCTTTTTTCCGTCCTTTCCATGCGAGTGTCTGGGCATATTCGCTCCGAAAATGAGCAGCCGACTCAAACGCGCACAGTTATAAAAGAACTCCAAATGGGTAGCCGGTTGCAAGCGCTGTAGCACATAAGCTGTCAGCTGTACAAGAAAGAGTTTTTTTTTTGGGGGGTTTTTTTTTTTAAACTTCAGGCAAATCCCTGTTCTCCAAAAGCAACCCAGGTTGGGTGGATCCATGGAAGGTTGAAGCCACACATCTGCTTGAATCGACATCAGAGCTTTGTTTTTTTTTTTTTTGTTTTTTTTTCCCATATTCTTTATGTGTTTCTCATTAAGCGGTCCCTTGATGAACTCAACTGGGTTACTCATTACTGATAAACAACACACACTTTTTAATTCATTTCAATGCTAATTTAAGGCTCCCATTAGGAAGCAGGAGACGGTTTACACACAGCTTTTGAACAACGGGAGTAAACGGCTCAATAGATCTCAAAGAAATACAATACAAATCCAGCACGTTGTTTGCTTAAGAAAAAATCACTTCAGCAAAAAGTGTTTTGCCTTTATAGCTGCATCCAACATTTACTCTGTAGCATTGTCCCGGACAAGAAGCTGGCTTGTTCTTGCCATGTAAGTGTCACACAGCAACACTGTTGGCAGTGAAAGGCAAGGAGAACTTTAGTCAAATAAGTGACAAGGAGTGCCCCTGTAATTCTGGAGGAGCTGTGTGTTTAGCAAAAAACCCATGGACAGGATAAATATCAGTTGCACACTCAAAAGAATCTGGTCGTGGGGGAAGAGGAAGAGAAATGATCCATTGTTGAAAAGTCTAGTTTAAAGTAGGCCTCAAACTACGGAGCCCAGGTGAAGATTTGCTTTTCTTTCGTGTGACATTGCAAAAGCATTGCGTTCTCACGCAAAAAATATTGCATTCCCAATAAGTTAGCAAACACATCCTGGTCTAGTTGGAGGTGAATAGTTTTGCTTGGGACATTTAATTTGCATTCTTGCATGTATTAAATCTGTCCGTGGCAAGTTGGGCCGATGCTAAGTAGCCTTTGGCCCAGATGGTTCCTGATAATGAGCATTGACGTTCCAGCTAGACATCCTGCAGCGGTGTGCATCGGCAGGTTGGAACCCATCATCAGCGTACAGTATGTACAGTGCCAATTTAGGAAGTGTGAATATTTGTGTCCGATCCAAAAGGTGAGAATGGAGAGCTCTTTGAATCTGTGTCAAAGGTCGAGCGACGCACACATGGAATATTGGTTCTGTTCAAGGAAATGAGAAGGGAGAAGCTTGGCCTTCTGTGACCTCAGCAACACTATTCACAGATCTATATTTAGTTATGAGGCCACTGAAGAGGCACTTTCAGGCTATATGTTTCTCATTATTTGTCCTAAGTCATCAACAAAGCAGAAAGCCCATGCGGTAGTGCATTCCACAGGGTATCATTGGAGCCACTTCTGTGCAGAAAGATGAATGATTATACAGAAATCATTTTATAATTCTGTTGTGCATCTCAATAAATTTCAATATCATTGGAAATATTTGTACAGTATGCTGCAACTCTTAATTATGACGTTTATGGCTAACACATTATTAAAACCCTGATCTCTGTTTTTAAGAAGATTGCAATATGATGCAAGATCAACAACAAAGGGATTTTGTCCCGGTCTACATAGTCAAGGATACAGCTGATGATCCTACAGAACACAGTCTGCTGCAATAATTGAACAGATGCGGCTGTGCGTGTGATGGACCATAAAATCAGGCAAATTGTCCACAGAGACGGTTGACTTTGACAACTACCGCGGGTTTCACATAGCTCAAGAGGAACCTAAAGACAATGTCTGACATGATTTTGGCGGCCCAATTGCCACACGGTGACTGATTGCCAACACACAGGAGGAACATTTGCCACGTGTGTCGCAGATTATGTAAGTGTCGCAATGCAGCCCCCCCTTGCAGGAAGGTGGTCGAGTGCTGGTGAAGCAAAGCAAACACAACCAGATGAATACGAGCGATCCCGGTGCAGACGACGCTTGGCTCTGTCCAAACAAGGCCAACATCTGTTTGCTTCGGATAAGCCAACCCTGCAGTGAATGTAGTTTTCCTCTCCCACCCCAAGCCCCGTTCTTCTCAGTTCACATCCCTTAGTCCCATGTGATTTTTCCATCAGGCCTTGAGTGTTTTTTTTTTTTTTTTTTTGGTTTTTCCTGCCTCCTGGGGCTGGTTCACGCGCCTTTTCCTACAGTCTGTCTTCAGTTGATCTGCTCCCCTTCCTTTTTTCCGAAACACATACTGAATGTGCCTGGGCACGAGATGACACATTTACGCATGAGTGCGAATGAGCCCACACCCTCTGTGCAGAAGCAGTCTCTTATTTGTCTCTTTCTAATTGCACGCTTAGCGCAGGTGACGGCCCTATGGTGCGTTCTGTTGTACTCATGCATGCGCAGAGTCATGCCAAAAAAAAAAAAAAAAAAAAAAAAAAAAGGGGAACTGAGGCAGCGCGTAAATAACTCCAGAGCAGCACCTCCGGACTCTCTTCCTTCCTCATGTGTCGAAACTTCTGCATCATTCAATCTCTTCTGCCACCTGGACTCTTTTGAAACTTTTCAACTGACTGATAAATCCCTTCATTTTTTTAAATTTTTTTTGCAGATTGTACACATTGTAAATATAGAAACAAATCTCAGAGAAAACTTTCAGAGTTTTCTTCTCCTTTTGGCGAAGGACTTTCCAGACATGCTCGCATAAGTCACAGTTTTGCAGAAGCGGAGCGTGTAACAAGTTAAATGCTTTGCACTGTGACTTGCAAATGTGACACCCCTTTTGACCTTTGCCATTCCAGTTAATCCTTTTTGTGCCGGCTGACGTTTGTTGCTGCAACCAGTGTGACTGAAAACTCTCCGTGGCTTCATGGTCACAAGCCTCTTTGGTGGGGCGGCGTTGGAAAATATGCCAATAAGCTAGTTTCCACTCAGGATGCCCAAAGCTGGCAGAAGTAACTTCTTTGCCTCTGGCCTGGATTCCTCTGCTGATGTCTCTGAGTTGCTTGTGATGGATATAATTAGAGGGGAAAGTCACTAATGAGATGAAAACTATAACTTGAAAAAGCCTAAAAAACATGTTCAAGATTATTTTTACACCTTTGCAACTGATCATATAGAAATATTTGATGTTATGAAAAGTAAATGTTTTCTGAACTGTTCAAACTTCTGGATTTTTTTTCTTTCTAATACTTTTAAAATATTTCTGACATTTTTCTTGCAAATGAGGAAATAGCCGAGTGGATTCCAACCATCCCCCTGCTGCGTTCCTCTTTCAGCTCCACCTTCCTCCACCGTCTCATTGCATGAACCCTCTAGAGTGTCCCTCTTGGATTTTCCGGGGTCTCTGCACCGACCGAGGCTTAAATAATCCGTCATTGAACGATTGTGTGCAGAGTAAATTACTCCACAGAAATCCATCGCTCAGGTGTGGCCTCCAACTTACCAACCGCCTTGCAAAAGGTTTCAGATCGCTTCAAAATTTTCATTTTTGTGGATTTTCAATGGAAAATTGTGAAATGGAAGGAAATGATACGTGGTTTTCATAGTATTAGTTTTGAAAATCTAGTGATTTATCAATTTTTGTCCAAAGTAGGACAGATTTGTTAGAGAGTGTCTGTGAAAATCCATTTTTTTAATGCACTGGATATTTAGTCTGGACTTTGACTAGGACATTCTAACTCATGGAAATGCTCCACTTTGGTGTGCAAACTAAACACCTTTAAGAGTTTAATAAAAGCCAGATAGGAGGAATCATATAAAATCCCAATATACTAAACTGAAACACTGTGGTTGCTGCAGCATGACAAAATGTAAAAAACAAATGACTGGCCATAACTGCTTTTCCAAAGCGCTTATATGGCAGCGTGCTGCTGCACTGCAGCGTACAGTGTCAGTAACAAAAAGCCGTTATTGAATGTTTTATATCATTTCAACCCTGTTCAGAAATGCTCCGAATGCAGCTACTGACAGTTCTCTCAAGTAGAGCGTTGCCAAAAGAATCTGTTCCAATTCTCCAAATGGCAAGCCAAAGTTTTACTGTAAACACCTCTGAAAAGGTCAGATTTCAGAGTAGGCTCACTTCTGCATATGGTAACTATGTGTAAAGGTGTAGTTATGTGTCATTCAGAAAAGCAGACAGCTTGTCTGAGACAAAGCATAATACGACCAGAGCTGAAAGACAGATTTATCTTAACATTGTATTTTTTTAAATGTTTTATATTCTCAGTGTCATAAAAAAAAAATCAATTCAATAACTTTCTTTTATTGATTGATTTACTCTCGTCTGCCTCCTTTTGCTGACTTTACTTTCAGAACTGCCTTATTTCTTCATAGTCCCAACAATGTGGAAAAAAAAAACAAAGGTTGTTACATTTTAACTTCTGTTGCCTTTCTTTAACTACAAACCTGTCTGCCCATTTGTTTCTAACCCCATGCATCCACACAACTATCCCTCACTGGATATGCTCCCTTTTCTCTGACAGTTCTCTGCAAGTTAGGGAGAAGATTATGACTGAAAATCCTAATTGATCACCAGCTTCTGAAATACTCAGTCCAGCCCGTTTGGCATTAACAGTCATGCTATGTTCAAAGACACTTAAACTCTTTTTGTTGCTCACAGTGTTTGCCCAGTTTGAACTCCATGAAGAATCATATTTACGATAAAAGATAAACCTAAATGCATTTAATTATTGATTATGTGTGTTAATAAGATATTGGACCAGCGTACTAAATAAAGTAGCCAGTCAGTTTATTTCTTAGTTAAAATTACAATTTACTAAGTTACATATCCATCATTAAATAACATTTACGTGGATTAAAAAAAGCTGCATTTCATGCTGGTCATTTACTCATTTGATAGTAGTTCAAATGATGAATTCCACAGTTGCATCGTACTGATTGTTGCTTCCATTTTCATACAGGTTTACAATGCTAAAGCTGGAACAAACCAACAGAGTAAATGTTAGTTCTTTCTGTGGGGAAATGTGATCAGCCAGAGGTCAAAGTCATGATCTCATCCGACAAAAGATCATAAAATCATTGATTACCTTCGTTTAATTATTATTCCCAACTTTGATTCGAATGCCTGAGCAAGTCAAGCGGAAACAGCCCACAGTGCTATTCATAAACTGTGTTGACTACCAGATATTTTACACCCACGGAGAGCAGAAGCCCAAATTAACCTGACCTGCCTGTAATATTGCTGCATATTTAGCCATAACACACTGTGTTCCAGTCAATTCCTGCCTCCGCTCCCATTTGTAGTCTCAATTTACCCTTTAAACTGGCACTGAACTTGGCACATCACAGCCAGCCCACCATGCAATGTGTCTGATTATGTAAAATTCTCCTCCATGTTCTTGCTATTGTGTGACAAACACTAGTGGAGGCCCGATAAACACATCCTTTACAAGCAGTCAACACCAGACACGTCATCTGGCGCGGCAGAAATAGACACAACTGACTAATTAACTGTGAACTCATTTTTGGCTCCCTGGGTATATCAAGTAACATTGAGAAGAAAGAGTAGACATGGCTAAACATAGATAAGTCCAAAGTCTGGTTGGAGAAAGTGAGGCGAGTGGGTTAGCTTTCACTCCTGGCACATCCATGGAACCCATTAGCGTTTTAACACAGACGAGCCGATGAGCTGGTAACCCTAACAACTGATGCAAACGCAGTCATGTTCAAAACAGGGTTATTTGGCTCTCATTCTTACACGTTATCTATCAATCAAGCGAACAAGCATGCATGCATGTGCTTACACCAATGGATAAGTTGTAATTAATCTGGAATGCATGGTTTTTAGATGATGAATTCAGAGAGTGTGGAGACAACCCATACATACGCAAGAGAACTTGGGAAACACGACACAGACAAAAAAAAAGTTCAGCCAAAATCTGAGATGACAACTTCCTTCCTGAAATGTACGCATAGTTCTGACAAGCCACATTTTGCTGCCCGGCATTTGCCTCCAGGCCTTCCCGAGACTCGGAACCTGCTTTAGCTCAAAAAGCAAGAGAAAGTAGTAGCTTGAAAAAGTTGCGGTGGAATAACGCAGAGAAAACACCAACGTTGGTTAATACTTGAAGATCCAGACCATTGGATGTTTTATCCTTTAGTTGCTTTTTCAGATTAAATGTGATCAACAAAATTTGGCTTTTTTTTCCTTTTTTTTTTTTTTGATCAAAATAAAATTACAGAAAAATTTCATTATCAAAGTGAAAATGGATTCTTGCAAAACAATCACAATTGAATGTAAATATATCATATATGACGATGCTTGATATACACTGGTATTAATTTACACATAAAGGGTAATACGGTGCAGGCAATCGGTGGACAAGATTTTATTTAGGGTTGTCAGAACAAAGGTGGTTTGAATTGCTTGATATTATCTTGCTGTTTGTAGCTCTTTTCCAGTTTAGCTATTTTAGGCTAGGATCCACTAAGTGGGCCTTTCAGCTGAAACAGCACAGGAAACGCTGCTTTCGTCATGTATTAGATTAAAGCGAAGCCTTCTCTTTGATCATCCGCTACACAACGGCACAGGTCAGTGCAGCCTTTCCACTGTGAGTCACTTTGGCTTCCCCTGTCATCCACCCATACACAGTAAATATTTAACTCCGCGGCATCTGTGGCATTCTCGGTTCAAGATTCTGCAGCATTTCATTGATTTCAGCGACAGCACGAGATTTTTATGGAAAAGTGGCAGGTGGCAGAAGGCTGGGTTCACACGTATGAAATTGTCAGCATTTTCATACATGTCAGCATTTTATTTGTTTATTTTTTAGAAGGGAATCCTGGAAGGTTTCCCTGATTTAAACTGCTATGAAAACAACCAAAGTGCAATGAACCCAAAGTCCAGTGAACTCTCTCTTTTATGGAATTACTGCTGTTATCGTAACAGAATCACAGAGAGCGATGGCAGTGAGGGGAAGGCTAATGGGTAGGGGAAAGTGGTGGGTGGGACAAAAGGTTGGAAAGTTTAGGGGGAGAGACGCAGAAAAGATAAGAGGGGAAGGGGGCGGCGGAGTCAGAGGGATACAGGAATGGATGACGTTGTTGGTGGGGACAGAGGGCTATATTCGGTAGGTGAAGGGCGGAGAGAGAGGAGAAGAGAGCTGTATACTCCTCTGGGCTGACGTCACGAATGAAATCAACTCAGCATGACCTGACGCCTCGATCATGTGACCTAGAGTGACCTTCGCAATCCAAGATTAAATTACTCTGTGTCAGCTGTAGAGCGAAGACCTGCTACAGGCTTAAGGGCTGGTCAAAACAACGGGAGAGGGGGGATAAAGAAAGCAAAACAAAGACCCAAAGAGACAATTTCCTTAAAAGAAAATATATTAAAAAAAGTGGAGTACCAAAGCAGAGGAGTGAAAACTAATTAGAAAGAGCACGAGTTCAAGGGTGGAGAACAGAAAGACAACAGGAGACGCACAGAGCAGAGGCGCACAAGCCAAGATTGAATTAGCCTCCAGCTTTGGCTACCCCTAAGCCTGGGACGGAGGAGGATTAGTGGGCTAGGATTCGGGAGAGAGAGTGAGTGTGTGTGTATGTGTGGGAGTGTGTGGAAGTTTTCAACTGTGTGGGTGGAGAGCAGGGCGATTTGGCAAGTTCTGAACTTGCTTGCACTAACAAAGGAAATGCCTGCATCTGGTATTCATCACCAGTGTGTACTGTACAAATACACAAACACACACAAGCGCGCGCGCACACGCCTGCATGCATTCATAGCTATTATCTGCTATCAGTTGTTTCTCACTGCTTAACTTCTGGGAGTAGTGGTGCTCATAAAACAGAGCTGGTGAGCTGAATTGGTGTCCCCCCTCATTTCACGTTGACCTCCAAGAGCGGAGCATTTACAACTAATGCCACTTGGTGAATGGGCAGAGCCACAGCGAAAGTCCATATCTTTTGTTTTACCAGAAGAAATACGCAAGAAGTCCATTCTGTGTTGCCAAAACCACCTACCCAGACACCCACACTTCCTGCCCTGAGTCTCTCTCTCTCTCCTCCTCCTCCTCCCTGTTTTACTCCCGTCTATCTCTCTATTTTGTTCTGTTCCATTCTATTTTCTCCTCTCCGTGCTGACACTTAACCTTTGTCGGACCACGGATCCCTCCAGCACCGAGCCGTGGGCAGCCAAACAGACAAATAAACAAACACGCAGAGCTGACACCCTCCCAGCTTGGTCGAGTTTCACAGCTAAAAAG
This sequence comes from Poeciliopsis paucimaculata, assembly GCA_903067055.1. Lineage (NCBI taxonomy): Eukaryota > Metazoa > Chordata > Actinopteri > Cyprinodontiformes > Poeciliidae > Poeciliopsis > Poeciliopsis paucimaculata. The sequence continues at coordinate 9,688 of CAEGAD010084507.1, read as the reverse complement.
GTTCTTATCGTGGTCGGCTTGTGTCCTGTGGGTGGATGTCATTAGCTCAGTTAACACATTCGGTCCAGTTCCCGGCTGTCCTATTGTGGGCCTTTTTAGTGAGAGCAGACCGGCTCTGTAAAAAGCAGCAATTATCAGGTTGATTTTGCGGGGGCTGTTGTAGTTATACCACTTGGAATAGGCTGTACAGTGAGAGTTTTGCAGGCCCAGATCAGGGCTTCGGGACTGCACGGAATCACAACACAAAGACTGTGAACGGGACAAATGTCTCGCCGCACATGCACAGAGTATGCAGAGCTGTGTGAAGCCTTGTGTTACAAACGTGATAGGCCAAGTCGTAGCAGGACTTTGTATTCTCACAGGAGACATGAGGAGGCTGAATTTTCAAAGATGATGACTACACTCCTGCAGGACACTGAGTTTCATAGTAAATAAATGGGAATTTAGGACTACAAGAACTTCTATGTGTGTATAAATCTTTCTAACCACATAGTAGAAAAATATACTGTGTGTGTGTGTGTGTCTGAATATCCATATGAAAACTGCCTCCTGAATACGAGTCTTCTGAATGTCGAACTGCAGTATTTATTACCCTTTGACTTTTTCATGTTGAGTCGCATTACAATAACCACAAACTATATAGATTGTTCCTTTCTCACTCATTGTGTGGGTTTAGCATTAGTGTATTGCAAAAAGGGACAAGGGACTTCCCAATTCTTATTTTTTACAGTGGTTTTCTTCAAGCCACTCTTCTATGAAGACATCATAGTTGTGTCAACCTGTCAGCAGACTGACACAACTCAGCTCTGGATTTCAGCAGTTTCTCTAGAGGTACCATGGTGATACTTGGGAGAAACTTAAAGTTAATTGGATGCTTTTCTGATAAATGCACACCTTGCCTGGCCTGCTAGCCTAAATGGATGACCATGTCTTGATGGGTTTGGAGTTGTCCCATACTCTCGCCGTTGCTTAGGTTAGAGTCCTTCACAGCTTGGGATACTGTTTTGAACTTAGCTTTGCTTTAAACATCTCCAAAACCTTGTCCCTGACCACTTTCTTGAGCTCCATCGTCCTTGTGATGCTGTATGTTCATTACATTCTTTAACAAACCCATGAGGCCACCATAAAACAGTTGTGAGATTAAATTACAAACAGATGGACAAAGTGAAGGGATTTTGCGACTTCTAAAGTAAATTTATTGCACTGAAATTGATTTGTGTTTATTAACATAAGCAAAAATACAAACACACACCTCTCTTTATTTGTAAAGAGAATTGAAACCATGTTTAATTTTTCTTCCGTGTCACAGCCACGCTTTACTTAATTGCCACTTTAACAGAGGCTCCCAGTAAAACAGCTTTTCGGCCGCATTTGTAACGTTAAAAAAATGCTCAAGAGGAACGAGCGCTTTTACAAGTAAGCGTTCCTCTTGGATGTGTTCCACACTTCGCAGCAAGTAAATCGCCCTCCCATTGTTACAAAATGGCAGATAATTAAGTATTCCTTTTTTTTCAAGTTTAGCCAGATTCAGTGAGTAAACTGTAGAGTCAGAGCATACTTAGAATGCTGCAAAACCCCCCGAGCCAAACTATGAGGAACGGCATTACTCTCATTACTCACTTGGCTCACATGCAGTGTCTCATCATTTCACCCTCCACTTGGGAATGTGTTGACTAAGGAAGGAGTGACTAACATGTTCTAAGTCCTTTATAGACACAAATACAGGCAATACATATTGTTGCTCATAACTGTGGAGGGACATATAAACACTCTATAGCATACAATGTGATGAATGCACCATCTGTGAAGACTGAATGCAGTCAGGACAATTGCAAAACCTTTGGACAGAATCCAGCACACTGGTGTGAGCCGCTCGGTCTACAGACCTTGTCGGGTTCAGTGAGTATTCGCTCAGTCTGAAGCAACGGAAAAGTATGTGCTTTAATGTACGCCCTCATCTCCACAAGGAACTTTCTGTTTTGAATTGAAGTGGATGGGTAGGTCTCCGCTGAAGTTTTAACAACAAGAAAAAAAAAGAAAAAGTTTCCCAGAAGAAATGTCGTGACTCGCGTTTCTGGAAATGGGGGCTCTGGTGGAGAATGTTCCTGGCCTGGATGTTCGGTAGTTACTGTAAACTGTGATTGTGACTAAATCGTAGTCTATAAAGTGACACTTTCTTTTCTTGTCCACTGTTACCGCCTGTTCCGCACAGTTTCTCTCCCTTTTTTCTCGCCGACACTCGCCCTGGCGCGGTGTCTGCTTCGGTGTATGAGGCCGCAGAACTCCGAGATAGTTGTGTCATCAATCATCTGCGCTGTGAGCCGTGAGGGCGAGCGGGCCGAACTTCAAACGGGGCGCCTTTCTGCAGGTGTGGGATCGAAGGGCCCGTCTGCACTAAAAACATTCCCTGTGCTGCCCCTCTCCGCTGTGTGCTCATGTGACACCTTTTTAGATACCAACACAGTACCTTGTGTTCTTTTGTGCTGTGTTTGAAAAAGTAACACTCTTCTCACACCACATTTGTTACTACTTGCTACTACTATGACCAGGCTTCTTTGGGTTATGTAATCCAGAGTTTGTAGAATAACACAGTTGAGATTATTTAACCTCCACTGGAAGCTAGGTTCATCGACAAAATCCAAGCTTTCTCAGATGTTTCCAACAAATACATTAACAATTTATTTTTTTATTTTTTTATTCCACGTTTTAATTATTACCACTGTCCCAAAATTATTGAAGCCACTGTACGGAAATACTCAAAAGAATATACAGTTTTAAATACGCTTCACATACTACTGGATCCTTGGACCACCATTTGGAAGAAGACCCAGCAGAGGCCATACTTCCTGCGGCAACTCAAAAAGCACAAACTTCAGAAAGTTTTACATCGTCGTTACTCAGTCTGTTTTGTGTTCTCCCATCTCTATGTGGCTTATCCTCAACAGGACAGGTCTAAACTGCAACAAGCAAGTAACTTTGCAGAAATGATCACCAGGACTGGCTTTCCCCCATTATAAGTATTTAAAATAAAGAAACAATTTCTTGTTTGCTTGTTTTTTTTGTTTTTTTTTGTCTTTATCAAGAGCAAAGAAGAGCCAAAGTCAAATTCCTTGCTGTTATGTATAAGCTTGGTAAATAATGGTAATTGTGATTAGTCTGGTGAAGTGCTACGCTAATGTTAGGATGTTAATGTCTTCGGACATGACTCATTGATAATTTGGCTAACACCTGTCAGTCAGTTCATTGTGTGCAGAAAATACTGACAGAGAAGGCGATTTGCCTTTATGAACTTAGAACTTTGCTTGGTCCGAAGGTATCCGAGTGCAGTGTGGAGAGAACTGACACTGAAAAACAATATGACACAGTGCAATAGGTCGTGATTACTGAAAACGCACTAAACGAAGACTTACTGGGGGTAACACTGACAATCGACACCAATAACAGGCATCACAATTTGAATTTTATCAAATTGTAAAGAGAGTTTTAGGATTTCGTTTTCCTAAAACGAAATCTGAACATCCCTATAGAAACCCTTGCCTGGAATGAAATTGACTTGACAAAATTTACGATTCCAGTAAAAATCATGTATAAATACCAGAAAAAGTTAACACAGGCCTCATCAAATTTGCTTCTTAAGCAATTCACTTGGATTCACTGGGAGACTAAAATTTATTACTGTAATTAACATAATTCTAACCTCTAAGGAATTTCTCTGAATCATATGCACATAAAAGTGTTGTGCATCATCACAAGTCAGTACATCCACATCATATACATGTAGGAGCGCATCATATGCTCAATGATGAGATGAATCCACGACAGCTTCTGCACGTTTGTTTTTACTCTGCAGCAATTTGTAAAGAGCCTGTAAAAATAACACCCTTGTCCCAGTTGTTTCAAAATAGAAAAAAAATCGAGTAGTCAACCAGGAGTGTCTTGATTGAAAATCAAAGACGTGAAAGAAGAATCTTTCCTCCTGTCTCTTTCTGCTTTGTTCTCCTCATATCTCAGGTTTCAAAGAACACAACAGAGATCAGCAAACATAAGAGATCTGAGTGTAAGAATATAATGCAGCTAAAACATTCTGTTTTAGAGGCTCATCAGTTTCTTATTGACTTTCAACATTACTCGTCGGAGAGGTGTGCTAACTCCTGTTATCCCTTTTATTGCGATCTAGAAATTCCACATCGCCAGTGTCTTATTTAGCACAACGCGATAAGTTATCTGTAGTCACAGAGCTGACAGAGAGAAACCATTTCAGTCCCTCATTGTCTGCAGAATCTTGAAAACCCATTTTGTTAGTCAGAGATTAAAGAAAGGAACAAACCTTTCTCATTATTCAAACTACGTCAGCACTTTAAATGTTGCATTTTCATTGACTGTACACAAAACATCGTAATTGACAGAAAAAAGACCTGTGTTCAATTAATCTAAATCATCACTTAGTGGATTAAATTACTGTGATTATGAACCATGGAGTATATCAGTTCATTCAGCCTGTATCGTACTTCTGAATAAATTAAGGTATCATCTGTATGCATTTGAATACAGTTGAAACATACAGATGCAAGATCTTTACTGTGGAAACAAGAATAGTGTGAGGATGGAACACCAGCAGGCGCCTTCTTAAGCATGATTCATAATTTTCTAACAATTCTACCAAATAATAAAAAATCATAAAAACCTAAATTTCAACCAAGTATATTACCTTTCGTCATTCAAAATAGTTATTGATTTACTGTGGATGTTATTTATACAAATTACAAATAACGAGGCCAGGAAACATAAATCTTCTTGATCTGTTGGACTTGAATTTGGTTTCATTATTTTTAAGATGTTGCTCCATGTTATGGTTCATTTTGTTTCTGTGATTGTGTTACTTTGGCCTCAATGTGTCAGTTTTCTGCTCTTGTACACCTGATTTCCACCTGAATCACGTCCAGTAATAAAGTCCCCGGTACCCGTCAGTTCAGTCCCTTCATGTCAGATCCTCCAGTTGTCCTCCTGCTGAATTTATTTTCAATCAATCAAATCAATCAAATTCTATTTGTATAGCTCCTTTCAGCAGCAAGGCACTTCAAAGTGCTTTACATCATAACAAACATAAAAAACACACAGTAATGTTTTAGTTCTTTTAATTAAAATATTTTCACTGGTCTTTTGTGTTTCTTCGCTCTGCATTTGGGTTCTTGAAATCTCTGCATGACACTTTAAAAACATTTACATTTTACTTGGTTAATTGTTAATTTATTACTATTTCGATACGCAGGCGACGGCTTATGGCCTTAACATCGCCTTGAATATGAGCAAGTTGATCTTCTTAATCTTCAAGTAGTCTTTGCCAAGAAACAGCTCATCTTTGCTTTAGTCTTAAGTAGTCTTAAAGGAAACATGTACAGGCTATTTTCTCAGATATAAGGAAATAACAGATAAAAAAACACAAAACATCTACGTATGTTTCAAATACCCAATTGTAAATGTGTGATTATCCCAGTGATATTTTATGACTTAACTATACTTACCATGGAAGAAATACTAGATACGTTTTTAAAAGAAACAGTTCAGATGAGTTATGATTCTGCTGTCAAGGAGAATCCGGCAGAAGTGTCGTAACAAAAGGATATAGGGGTTGCAGATTTATTTAGTACATAAAAAAGCAAATGGAGAAGTGAAGCTTGTTTTGTTAAAATTTTGAGTCAATATAAAACTCAAAAAAATTGTTTCATCCATTTTTGACTTAACTCATTTAATGACTAAGCAAATTGTAATAATACTAATAATAAAAATGAACTATAAATATGAAATACTTTAAGTATATTTTACATAATTTCTATTAAGATTTTTTTTTTTTTTTTTTTAGATGAAGCTCATAGGTCTTTTTCTCAGAGGACTGCTTTTCTCTTTTTTCCTCTCTTTGTACAAGTGTTTCTCAAAAAATTATTCTTCCTAAATGAACACACCTTGCATGATCCGCCTTATCATCCAGTCTGCATCAGCATGCATGACAAGCGAACATCCATACTTCAAGTGCCAGATTCCTGTGGCCATGCTGTGAGTTAGCGAGGTGTGGCCGTCCTACTCACAGCCACTCAGGATGAATCAAGAGGAAATGGTGGCAGCGGCAGCAACGGCTTGAGCAGCGCCGGGCACGGTTCATTTTTCTCCTGGGGCACTAGGCGGCCCGAAGCTGACTTTGATGGATAGGAATGTTGCTCACCCACACACACTTACACGCCCACACATGTCCCACACACTCGCACAGCAACGCTCTGATGCACAAACTCGCAGACGGATGCACAATCTCAACCCCACACACACGCACACACACGCGCACACGCACACACACACAGGCACAGGCACACAGCCCGGGCCGAGCAGATCTGACGTTCTGTGTGAATTGTTTACGACCCGCCCACATGGCCTTCCTTCTCTGTCAATAAACTTCTTCCCAGAAGTATGTGTGATGCATGATCATGTAGATGGCTATTTGTGGGGGTTGCGCCTGTGTTCTTCATCACGGGCTTCGCCATGTGCGTCCTGGTGCAACATCGTCAAACCCATTTAGCGTTCGGGCTGCGTGATGACAAATCTGAGCATTAACTTTTGTTTTTCACCTTCATTTGTCACATTAGCAGCGACAGAAAGAGAAAACATACTGCATCAGGTGTTTGTATATTGAGACAAATGACACACAAAAATAATGAATAATAATTCTCCACCAGAAACTCTGAATCCCTGCTTGACTGAAGGATGAGAAATGTAGAAGACGAGGCAAGATTTAGATTACATGTGGTGGGAACTGTGCCTTTGTTGGGCAACTTGTGAGATTTTCAACCCAACAGCAGGGTTTAATCTGGGCTAACCAGGTCAGGGTATTCCATCCGAACCTAGCCAAAACTTCTGACAAGCGCAGCCAAGAAAGAAACTGACTCTCGAGTGACCAGAGTGACAAACATCAGAACCGGGTGGCTCTTTCTCCTTGCCAGAGTCTCACAAACCAGCATGACAAGCATCGAAACAAGCTTATGAAATGCAGCATTCGTCTCCAACAGGGGGGGTTTTGTTTCAAGTAGGAGTTGAACCAACTCCTTTCACTTTCTTTCACTGAGTCAGCATCTTCCAAAGAGGAATAAAGAGATTGAGGCAGATAAGCAGCAAGAGGGAGCCGCCTGGGCTACGAAAAGACAGCCACCTTTGTCTGCTTGTGTAGCCTCTGTGAGATAACGCCAGTGTTTTCTTTTGAACACACACTGCTTTATCTGTGTCTTTCTCCCTTGTACACACACACACACAGAGACACGCACACATACAGATGCACAAAAGGATGATTCAGTTCTTATTCAGCATGATAACATGCCGGTGGGGCACAGTGTCCCCTGCAAAGTGGGGAGGAGTGTAGCTTGCTGTTATCAGACAGACAGTCTGTGCTGCTCCTGAGCCGGAGGCAGCAAGGAAGGGACAGTTCTTGTCAAGTCCATGTTTTTTTTTTCTTTTTCTAACTATTACAATGCACAACATGTTGCTTGTGTCCTTAATGTGAACTTTATCATGATGATTATCACAAGTTTAATTGGATGCAATCCATCCAAAATGCTACAATGGACTGACTTTATGTCAACATTTTTGTGGAAACAGCCCACGTTTTAGTTTGTAAATATATGCATCATTTAGAGTGTATAGAGGTTCAGTTTAACAATAACAACAACAACAAAAAAAGTGTTACATTTTAACTTTGTATTGAACTTCATGAGAAAATAATCGTTCTTGACAATTAGGTTAAACTGCAAACTGCATATCTCCAAGTGGAACATTGTGATCGAACACCCAAAAAATGCATGAATACAGAAGCCTACTTGTCGGAGAGGTGCAAAAGGTTATGGTAGGGAGAAGTGTGTTAAAGGTCTAAATCTGTGACTTATTCAACATTAAAATAATAATAATAATAATAATAATAATAATAATAATAATAATAATTTAACACGGAGCCTCCATGGATCAGAGTTGCTGGTCCAACTGCAGAATAGGATTAAGATTTGGCAAATATGAACGGAAATTCAGCAAACTTGTCACCCTCCTCATGAAACAAATATCAAAACTTTTTTGCCATTTCTTCCCCACCACTTTCCCTCCACCTTTGACAGATACATGTAAACCCTTTGCAAACCAGGATCTCCTCCCCACAAGACATGAAGTTCTCAAGATGTCCTGGACCATCGGAAGTTCTCATATTCCTCTGTTTTCTTTTTTCCCTCACAACACATTGTTCACTTGCTGCCTAACATATACCACTCATGGGTGTAATCAGTGTTATTTCTTACACTTGTCAGTAATCGTAATGTTATGCCTGACTGGAATGCAACACACATATTTTTAAAGGTTTCTATTCAAACTGGTTTATTGTGCTAATGTACAACAAATGAAGCACCCCACAAGACACACAAATTCAATTCATATTCAGAAATATATAACTAAATTACTCCCAATACAATCTGGTCGTACAGACAGAATAGCACGGTTTGATTCTGAGTATGCTATTTCATAATGCTTTTGACCGATTGTAATTTACTGATTACGTCTAATTAATTATTGGGTGATTTGTTTGTTTTGCTTATGCTCATGAAGCGTTGACAGCGCGTGTATTATTTCCCTAAACAAAGCGGTGAACCCTGCCAGCAGAGTTTTTTGTTTACCGGTGAACAGGGCCAGTATCCAGGGGAGGGTGTTTACCTGCTCTGTTGCCAGGTGACACGTACTGTCGTCAGTGGTTGGCGACGCCCCTGACTCGAAGGCTTCGTTTCATTGACGCTATTTTAAGGTGGTATGAGACTGACTGGAGAATTCACTTTCACCGTATAGTGTCTATACCCCTCTTTGGGACGCAGACATAGTCACGGCTTTTGACGCAGTTGGATATTGAATACCTCTCTGTGCCGCCGTTTTGCGTGGACCCTCCCCCCACCACCACCGTGATCCCGCTGCGGCGCGAGGATGGAGTTCCACCTTAAATCAACTGTTGACACAACAAGAACTCTTCTCTCCGCCCATATCCGAACGGAGCCAGTTTAAAGAGGAGTCTCACCTTCCCGGCTACGCTGTTATCACCGAGAAACACACCGGCGTACCGAGAACAGCCGGACGCATTGGGACGTATCCGCTGCTATTGGTCAAGACTTGCCGGACTGCTATTAAAGCGCGTGAAGAGGCGCGCTGTGACGCACACGCAGGAGCCGGCGAAACACGGAGAGCTAAGAGATACAAAACTGTTGTGGATGATATTCAAATTGTTTGGATTTATCTAAGAGTTTTGGGTTATCTTACGTACCAAAGCTGGGGCAACAGACTGGAACTCTGCTTAATTCCCAGCGAAGCTTTACTGTTTTCGCCACAATAATTGGTGAGTACGCAATTATAACATTTTTTTTATTTTATTTTTATAGAAGGTTTGCTTGTGGTTGAGAAGTTTTAGGAAAGCTTGACTCGGGCTTTGTTCTGTTGGAAGGGTCAAAACTTTGTTCACCGCTCTTCGTGTGAGTTCGGACGACGCAACTCATTTATTTCGTCGCAAATTTCACGTTGAACTGGAGATGTGTCATGCGCATAGAAGGATAATTGTCTCCTTGTATCGTGATATATATACACCTGATCTATATATATATATATATATATATATATATATATATACATATAT
>CAEGAD010084497.1:0-119549 GCA_903067055.1 Poeciliopsis paucimaculata | reverse complement strand
AATGAGTAAAATCAGAAGAAAAATCTTTGTCTCCTCTGCTGGTTAACCATCTAACCACCAGGTTTATGGTGGTTAGATGGTTAACCAGATGGCAGCTAAAAGATGGCAGCTAAAAGGCCTTCAATAGAATTTTCTAGGTATAGAATAAGATTTTGTCTTGCTGGCTTCCTAACTGCTGTTTGCCTTCAACTGAAGGATTTTTCCTAATCCCAGGATAACATAGACGTTTTCAACTACAAGATGCTGCTGTATAGATTTAGATTTTTGATACTAATTTGTCTGAAGAGCTGACAATTAGTCACCAAACCTACTTGGTCTTACAGACAGATCTCCTTGATAAATCGCCAAAGCCGTTTTTAGTACCTTTTATGTAAAGCTTCCTGACATTGGTCAGTAGAAGCCAGTGAGCAACAAAAGGCCACAGACAAAGCTGAATGTTGGTGGCCAGGGATCAGGGGTCATGGCCAACTGGCAGGTGGAGGACTAGAGGACCGGAGGCCTGGAGGACTGGAGGCGTGACTGATGGGTGGCATCCAAGGCTGGCTGGAACCCCGCTCTGTAATGATGGAAAAGATGGTGAACCATGCAAGTCTGCCAGTGTTCAACATGCTGATTGTAAATGAGGAGAGGCTCATTTACAATCTAACGGTCTGTTGATTCACAGAGTGTAAGGATCTTGAATCTGGCAGAGTGGAGGCTGAAGTTAAGAAGAGTCCTTCAGTGAACAGACAGCAGTCAGCTGGCTCCAACACATCTGCTTCCACTTCATGGAGGATGGAGCATCTCTAGGCCCTGATTACAGTACTGTGGGTATTACTTTAAAGCCATATTTCTCAACAAGAGCAGTGAGCCTCCCTGAGGCCTCAGGGGCAGTGGAAGGGAGATCAGGGACCCCTACAGGCTAGCCCAGGGCTCTGCAACCTTTGCAATCCAAGCCATTTTTCCCCTCCGCCCAGCTAAATAAGACTTGATTAGAGCCAAAGTGTTCCCTGACCTTTTCTTTATAAGGTCAGGTAAAATCTTCTGATTTTAGGTTTTAAAATAAAGAAAAACAAAACATTTGCAATAAAAATATAAGAATGGTTAAATTTTTCTCTATGGGAAGTTGATGTTTGTGGAAAGTGGTGTAACAAAAAGCATTTAGTTTACAACAAAATAAAAACAAAACAAACAAACAAACAAACAAAAACAGGTCTAGAAAATGTTACTGATACCTCGAGTGTCTGTTACTCCAAAAAACTAAACTGCTTGAAGTGGGACTTATTAAATTCAGATTTCAAAACATCTGTTGATTCTTTGTCATTGTTGACAATATGAATGATTGATTCCAATTGGGGGAAATACCGATTTCTTTCCTCTGAAAAGTTGCTACAGATACAAACAAAGTCATTAACTTGGCAACAGTGAGCTGACTATTAACTGTTGCCCTGTTTTATGAAAATCCAAATATGAAACGCATAAAAATGAGCAGAATGTTTTGTTTTTTGTAGTTTGTCTTTAAAATCTGTTCAAAGTCTGTATGACTATGTTAGAGCTAAAGAGAACTTCTAAAACAGTCAGTAAACATCAGTGCAAAGCTCTTTAATATTGCTGGTGCTTTATTCTACCACTCTATTGTAATGTAGATTATACCATTATATTCCTCTGAACTGACGACCTCTTTTTTTCTCTTCTAAATTTCCACCTTTGCTTCAAATGTTCAGCTGAAGATGGAGCCGAGGTCTCCGACCCTGAAAAAGCTGCTTAGCCATCACAGTTGTCCTAATGTTGGCATTTCAATCCATCCTTCCCGCTGCTCTCTGCAGCTCAGCGTGCCGACTGCCAGGCTGTCAGGCAGGTCAGAGACCCATGTGAAGGGCACCATCAGTGAATGTGAATTATACGGAGTCAGAGGCATTGGAAAGGCCACGTAGTTTGATAAGAGAGAGGGAAAGGTCAGTTTCAATCAGAGTTTAAGAGGCGTGCTGCCAGGAGCCAAGTCATTGCTCCGGACGCCCAGGACAGGAAGCTGGAATGTCAAAGGTGGCTGAAACCTTCAGTGGTTTGGGATGTTGTGTTTGCCTCTGCTCGGTGGAGGGGTCTCATGGGCCATGAGGGACATGGAGCAATTTAAAGTTCCATCTGTGTGTCAGTGCTGTGGTGTTTGCGTTTCCCTCAAACTAAATTGACCTTCACCATTGTGTTTGTGAGTTATCACTGCAGGTGTGTCATGGCATAAGCTTTGCTTCCTTCCAGCTGTCATGCAAATTTTCAGTTAACTTACAAAAAATAAAACGGGACTTAAGTGTGTTTCCATCTACTGGAATCGAATCAACCAGGCAAATCGTAATTTCATCAGAGGTTGATGTTCTGTATGGCTGTAATAAACAGAAAGTGGAGGTTGCAAACTATTGCCTACTACTGACTATCGATTGCACCACAAATCGACCCCCCGCCCACCACTGTTTCACCCTTTGTGTGTGTGCATGGGTGCGTGTGCGTATTTTAATTGTATTTAATTTATTTATTTAATTTATTTAATTCTCTGTTTAATTAGGCAGCTGGCTGCCAGTGATTTACTTTATGTTTAGGGAAGAAAAGATTAAACGTGAAAATTCAAACTCTTTCAGTATTGTACATTCTCTTGGCACTAAGTTTAATTTAAAAAAAAAAGACCTTTCAGAAAGAGGAAGTTATTTTTTTAACTTCGCCCGGTGTTTCACTATGGGAATCGCCTCAGCGTGACCCAACTACGGAAGTTCCAATGACATCACGTCTGTCCGCGACAGACAGGTTGAGCTGTGACTGTGGCTCTACCCACCATCTAATATCACTGCCAACCTACCCCTTTCAACTCATTCTCGCTTTCTTCCCCAGTGAAGAACTACACCAAAGCTCCTTCAGCACATTCAGGCTATCTTGGCTCTGCTTAACCATTCGTAGGCGTTCTGTAAAAGAAAACGCCACTGAACGCAGCATCAGGACAGGCCTGGACTGTGCTGAGTAAGTGGTTTGAAAGAAGCATTTTTTTCAATTATACAGGTATTTGAAGCAGCTATTGCATAAAGGTGGGCTGCTTTTATAGCTAACGTTTATGTTGGCTAAGCCAACACATGAAGGCGGGCTTGGTGGCTGCATAGCGGTACATCGCTAGCATAAACAGTTGGTAAAGTTCAGCTAATGTGTACTTTATCTTCAGCTTTATAGCTAACGTGTTAAGACAAGCTAAAATAAACTTTCGCCATGGCTACAGCTCCCACCAAAGGGTCAGAACCGACGGTTAAAGGGGCTGTATCCCACCCGTGCGCCATGCGGGGCCTCTATTTCAGGCAGAGACACACACCCAAGGTGCATCGCTGGAATGGGCGCCAAACACGCTCAGGTGTCCCTGGCTGACCCTCAGGGGTGCTAGCACTACTCGTCAAGGCCAGAAAAAAATCCTGGAAAGGTGGCTTAGAGTAGCTGTAGCTAACAGCCAGGACCCGTGCTTCTCATCACCTTCAGCTGTTGTGGCAGGTGAAAACCATCAACCGCGAGCCTCTAAGAGCTGGGCGGACATGATGGAGGAAGAGTCCTTGCCCATGCCCCCTCTGTTTGAGGGTCTCATGTGGAGCGGGGAACTCAAAACAGCCTATCGAAGTGAAATCCTGGAGGAGATGGGTCGTCAGCTGGACTCAAGGACACCAAACCCCACCCATCGGGATGAGATATGTGTGGTGAACGATCTTATCCTACGCTCCTCTAAGAGGTGCCATTCAGGTTTGTGGTCATGTCAAGGGACTGGGTGTCTCAGGAGAAAGGCCTAAGTGACGCCCAAAGGCTGAAGTTATAGACTTTACCTATGACCCATCAAAAGGTCTATTTGGCCCTGGAGAAAATGAGGGAAATAATTTCCCTCAGAAAACAGGAGGGAGAGGCTATCAACTTTCATTTGCCTCGTAAACCTAATCAAACTCCCCTACCAGGACCAAGACCTGGCGTTGCAGCTGCTGCAGTGAGAGAACAGTAGGGTGGATCTAAGTCTCCAAGAAGACCTGCCACGCAACCTCCCCAGCCAAATAAATCTGAGAACCCAAAGCCATGCAAAAGCATTCTTTTGCAGCAGCCACTTCAAAAAATCACTCATCTTATCCCAGGGAGGGGAAAAAGAAGCTTTCTTTATCTTTTCTCCACAACTTCCTCAGAAGAGAGGGTTTTCAGACAGCAGAGCAGATCTCTCTGGCCAGTGTTCAAATTCTCCCATGGTTCCCAGTTAATCAGGAGTCCTGATAAATTCTTTGCTCGTGTTCAGAGACAGGAAATTTTGAGACAGACCACATAGTGTTTTTCAGCACTTCAAAACTGTCACGTAACACTTCACAGCACTTTATCAGTGTCAACAACATGGCAGACCGCGTCTCTGCTCAGGCAGAGGAGTGGCATGCATGTGCAGTCTCCCCATGGCTTTTGACCACAATTTCCATGGGGTACAGACTGCAGTTCGCTGTGAGACCTCTGAGATTCAACGGAGTGCTCATTTCAGTGGCCAACGGGGACTTGGCACATGTTCTGGAGGACAAGATCGCATCCCTATTAGCCAAACAGGCAATCAGAGTAGTGCCGGAAGAAGAGGTTTGTCAAGGCTTCTACTCAAGCTATTTTCTCATTCCAAAGAAAGATGGCATGTCATTACGGCCCATATTGGACCACGTGTGTTAAACAAACACTTACGCAAGTATACATTCAGAATGTTAACCCACAAGATGCTATGTCACTCCATTAGCCCAGAGGATTGGTTTGTAACTATTGACCTCTCCAATGCATATTTCCACATAGCCATTTACCCTGCAAAGTTTCTCAGGTTTGCTTATCAGGGCACAGCCTACGAGTATCAAACTGTCCTGTTTGGGCTGTCATTATCCCCCAGGGTGTTCGGCAGGTGTGTGAAGGTGGCGCTGTCTCCACTGGGATCGAGCGGTATCAGAATTTTTTCGTACAAAGACGATTACCTAATTTGCTCTCGATTGAGAGATCAGGCAATCAGCGACTCTCTGGTGGTGTTAACCCACCTCCTCAACCTGAGGTTCAGAATAAGGCAGTCGAAGAGTTGTTTAATTCCTGTGTAATGCATGGAGTATTTGGGTCTCAAAATAAACTCCCTCTCCTACTACTTACGCTATCGGAGGGGAGCACCCTGTCATTCGGTCAATGAATCAGTGATTTCCGTTGTCCATCTGGGACTGTTACGGATGAAGGATTTTTAGCGGTGGGTTGCTTCACTATGTCGATGTCCCTGCCGTCATCTGTGCCGCAGGGTGAGAATAGCACCCGCGTGTGTGGGGAGACCCAACGATCTTTGCGGTGGGCATGCCCCTTGGTGCGATATCATCCAGGGTTACCTTGACTACGGATGCATCTATGATGGGTTGGGGTGCAACTATGAAAGGCAGAGCTCTGAATGGTGTATGGTCGGGAAGAATGGCACGGTCCTTATCAACATGCTGGAGCACGCCATATTCCTAGATTTGAAGCATTTCATGCCTTTGATGGTTGGTTGTCATGTCTTGGTAAAAATGGACAAAACCACAGTGGTGGCGTATATCAACCATCAGGGCAGGATCCGATCCATTCAGCTACACAGATTGGCCAGGGAAATAATTATGTGGAGTAGCACCAGATTTTGTATTAGTTCTCATGAAACATGTGTCAGAAATTCTGAACTGAAGGATAACATTAATCTGTTATCCTTACACAACCCCCTTTACGGAGAGTGAAAGCTGCACCCTCAAATGATGGAGCAGATCTGGCAGAGATAAAGACGGGCTGCTGTAGATCTCTTCACCTCATGGGAAAACGCTCATTGCCCACTGTTTTCCTCCCTGTTGGACTGAGAGGCACCACTGGGCAGGGACACGCTGGCTCACTGAAATTTGTTTCTCTATGCGTTCCTGCCTCTGAGTCTGATATCCCCAAATCTAGTCAGAGTGATGGAACAGGGCCTGTCCTTAGTTCTGGTGGCCCCATGGTGGCCATTGAAGCCCTGGGTGGCAGAAAAAAATCCAAATTTTATCAGCACAACCATTCACAGGGACCTTCTGTCTCAAGCTCAGGGGGCGATTTATCATCCACATCCAGATTGTCTGGCTCTCTGGGCCTGGCCCGTGAAAGGTGGAACCTAAATGCAACAGGTCTCCCTCCAGAGGTCATCGACACCATCCCAAATTCAAGGGATCCTTCAACTTGCTCACTTTACAGTGGTAAATGGTGAGTTTTTGAGGAGTGGTGTGTGGAGAGACAGGCTATTTCTTTTCAGTGTCCGATGGTGGAGGTTCTCTGCTTTCTACAGAGCTTGCTGGAAAAGGGCAAGGCCTTTTCAACTATTAAGGTTTATTTACCTGCAATCTCAGCTTGTCATGTGAGATTTGGTGATAAACCTGGGGGGCAGCACCCCTTGGTGTGCCATTTTATGTGGGGGGCATGACATAAGCTGCCCACCTCTAGGCTTTCCATGCCATTATGGACCTCACGCTTGTACTGGAGGCCCTTTGCCATCATCCCTTTGAGCCTTTGGAGGGTATTGGTTTGAAATTTCTTACATTGAAAACTGCACTGTTCTTAGCTTTAACTACTGCTAAGAGAGTAGGCGAGTTACATGCACTACCTGTCAGTTCTACTTGCCAACAGTGGGCACCGGGGCTCTCCAAAGTGTGCTTGAGACCCAATCTTGCTTTTGGGAACATCACCTGGGGCACAAAAGGTGTTCAGTGGTGGAACTGCTGGCATTCCATCCACTTCCTTTCTCTTCAGCAGAAGAGAAAAGGCTTAATTGCTTATGTCTTGTGAGAACGTTGAGGACTTATGTTGACAGGACAGCTGACTTTAGAGGAGCTGATCACCTGACTGTGTCTTGGGCCACTTCTCATAAGGGCAAACTTATCTCTCACCAAATGTTAACGCACTAGATTGTGAAGACTATATCTCTGGCATGTAGATTCTCAGGGTCAGAACCCCTGAAGGGGTGAGGGCCGATTCTAACAGAAGCATGGCCACCTTTTGGGCTTTGTTCCGTGGTGTGTCTGTCCAAGACATCTGTGCTTCAGGCAGTTGGGATACTCCGAACACCTTTGTGAGGTTTTACAGGCTGGATGTGGCCCAGTCGTCATTGGCACACATGGTGCTTGGGGTTGGCTCATCAGGCTCCACCTGAGTCCTGGATTATATGAATTGCTGTCAAGCATTGCTTCGGGGTCAGCATGCAATTCGGGAGTTGGTCATATCTCCCATAGTGAAACACCGAGCAAAATATAAAAAGAACATTGGGTTACTTAATGCAATCCCTGATTCTTTGATAACAGAGTGAGGTGTTTCACCAACACATCCCTTCTTGGGGCATGGAAAGAAACCTGTCTAGAATGAGTTGAGAGGAGTAGGTTGGCTGTGATATTGGATGGTGGGTGCAGCCACCATCACAGCTCAACCTGTCTGTCATGGACAGACGTGATGTCCGTAACACTTCCGTGACTTCCGTAGTTGGGTCACTCTCAGCTGATTTGCATAGTGAAACTCCTTACTCTGTTGTCAAAGAACCAGGGATTACGTTAAGTAACCCAACGTTACCGAATTTTGAATCTTCCCTTTTCTAACCTTTTCTAATGTGAAACTTAAAAATGACCATAAAAAACACTGATGGAAACTCAGCTAGAGACTCCTGGGTACTTTTAGAGTTGTATCCATGCTTTTTATAAACACACTTGACGTGGCATGCAAGAATAGTCCCTTTAAATACTGAAAGGTGTATACAAGTGAAATGTCATCAAACTTTATGTGACCGACCAGCTAACGCAGCATAATCATCAAATGAAGGAAAATGCCACAGTGCTTCTTTGTGTTGGAACTTGACCTTTGAAACAAAGTAAGGTAAGGATTGTGCTTGTAATACAAGTTGAAGGTGTGTGAGTACCTTTGCAAGTCACTGTAATCCTGGTAGCCAGTAGAGAGATTATTGCTATACAGTATCATTTTAAAGTTTTGCTATTATTGTTGCTGACTCTGGCTGCATAGTAGTGTAGTTGGTAGCACTGTTGCCTTGCAGCAAGAAGGTCCTGGGTTCGATTACTAGCCCGGGATCTTTCTGCCCGGAATTTGTATGTTCCCCCTGTGCATGCGTGAGTTCTCTCCGGGTTCACTTGACTTCCTCCCACAGTCCAAAAACATGACTTTACCAGGTAAATTGGTCTCTAAATTCTCCCTATGTGTGAGTGTGTGTGCGCATGGTTGTTTGTCTTATCTCTTTCTGTGTTGCCCTGCGACAGGCTGGCGACCTGTCCAGGGTGATCCCTGGACAGGTCTCACCCAGAACGTACTTGGAGATAGGCACCAGCACCTCCCGTCCCCACTAGGGAGAAGGGTGAACAGAAAATGGATGGATGGATGTTGCTGATTCTGCAGTCTTGTCCTGATCCTACAGATAGTTTTTTTTCCTCCCTCTCTCTCTCTGGCTCTTTGCATGTGTTAATTACAGCAACATTACACTTTCTTCATGTTGCTGCAGGTTAATTAACTCTGTCTGGCAGTTTTAGCTTGACATCTGAATTTTAGATGTGCTGATTTTGTTTTTCAGTTTTTTAATAGGATCTTGGTGAAATAAAAGTGTCAACTGAATTTACTCTAACATGCAGTGCTGCATACAGCAATGAAACCTGTTTTACTGACCACTAATAAATCCTGAAAAGGTTCCTTTACTCAGATACACAAAGGAAGAAATAGCTTCTGTATTCCCTTAGAAATGCTTATTTCACTGTAATCCCAAATCTCTGCAGGGTCCTTCACCTTGACAGTGCTGAGTTGGAGCCATTTTCTGAGCTGATCGGTATTCATACATGACCACGTGTGTGTCATATCAAGCATGACATGTAGGCATGCTTTTATTTATTTCCACTGTCTGTGTCTACCCTACAGCATATAATGGAATAGCTGCATTTATGCCAGAATCTGTGTTTGAATGGATGTTATCAAGGCGTTGTGTCTCTCCATACCTCTTCCTCTCACACACACGCACACACACGCCCACATGTCTGTGTGAATTAAAGCATAGGTGCATGAGGCCAGGCTGATTGGAGTTGGTTAACCAGCTGTCAGCACACTAAAGATTCCACCCAGTGGAAGGTATACATGAATATGGACAGGTCTATCTGCAGGAAATAACCTGTCAAGTTGAGAAGTGTGTGTGGTTGGTGTTGGAGTGGGTGTGCGCTTGTACTGCAAAGACAATAACATGCCTCCTTGTATTAGAAGAAGCAGATTCTGGCGAAGTATGAGCGCTGACAGCCGTGGACGGCTGCTCACGTTTAGCTCAACATAGCTCATGTTTGTCCATAACATCGATTTACTGGGAGACTTTGACTGTGTATGATCATAATATTCCACTTAGGGTAATTAATAAAGGTCAGACATTACTGCAATTACGTTGTTTTCAAGTTATTTATTAAACTCTAGTTGTTTTATTATTATTTCTGTGCTATGATTAATGTGTAAATACTGCCTCTGCATTCCAATAGCTCTGGCTTCATTCACACTACATAAGGGTTACAATCATTATATGTGCTGTTATGGTTTTGATCATTAAAAATCCATAAAAGAAAACATTATATTTTATTGGACTGAAGCAGATATAACCTGTACTCTCAGTAACTACAGTATGGAATGTTAAATATCAATTCTTCATAACATTTGTAAAGTGCCTTGTGAAAGTGAGGCTTTAAAACTGATTTTTGTTTTAATTGAGCCTTATAAGCAGCTGTCCTCTGCAAGTGTTTTGGGGCATCGGGCTCAATCAGCCTGAAGGGAGAGTATCTGGGAACATGTGATCTGTTAAGTTCGAGGTATTCTGGTCATCACCTTCCAATGCTATTCCATTCAATTCTCATCTCCCTTCCCTCAGTGCAGTTTCAACCAGGCCAATCAGTGGACAGAAGGATTATTTGTGAACAACTGATGTAGATTTTCTGCTCTGTTTTAGAATTGCAGACTGACTGTAGTTTTAGTAATGGCAGTGGAGAAGTGAAGGAAGTCATTCAGTCCTTCTTGGCCATGCTTCCTAATATTGAGCAGTTAAAATCAGACCAAGAAGAATCTTAAAGACTGCTGGCAAGGCTGTTGTGGCCATACTTTCCATGGTATCATCAAACTGGCGTGTGGCTTACCTCACAGCCAGATGTTAGCCCTCAACCCTCAAACACACACACTTCATCCTGCAGATGTCCACTTGTTCTCAAGGCAGACTTAATGCGATCTCAAAGTGGATGTACCTCAGATATGTCTGCACAAAGGTACATTTTTATGTACCTCAGATATGTCTGCACAAAGGTACATTTTTATGGCTGTGTACTCAGTGTCCCACAGTAAACAGCTTGGCTGGAAACAGTGCTCACATCAAACTGTTGTATTTGTGACACTGAGGATTTGGATTTAGAATTGTAGTCTGCCTGTTGTGGCTTGGCAATGTTAGCAAAAAGAAGTGAATGAGACCTTTTGGTTTGTGTTGGCCACCTTCTAAATATTGAGAAATTAAAGTTGAAGTAAGGGGAATGCCTAAGACATGTTTTTCCTGGAAAACATGTAATTTGGCTTGGCACTTCTCTCTTCACAGTGGCCGATGGTTGTTCGCAGCGCACTTAATTTCCAGTTAGCTGGTGCATTACATACGACACAGAAAATGTTTGAGATATGGTGAATCAGATCCATGGCTCCAGGAAGCAATTGTTTCTTAACAGCTGAGGTCTGGTTTGAACTAGACTAGCCCAGAATACTTGACCAGGGATGCGTCCAGGAGGAGTCATAACCAGAGGCCTGAGTTACCTCAATCAGCTTCTCTCGTCATGAAGGAGCAGTGGGTCTACCCTGAGTCGCTCCAGATGATCAAGCTTCTGATCCTTCTCTAAGGGAGAGGCAGACACTCTGCAGAGAAAACTGATTTCAGCTACTTGTATCAGCTATTCTCAGTCTTCTGATCATGACCGTAGATGAGAGTAGGACTATAGATCGATGGGCTCATCTTTGTTCCAGGCTGTTGTGGTGAAGGAATATGAAAAAATATAAATCATAACCATATCTAAGCCGCTTCTTGGAGAGAGAGCATACTTCAGGTAGAATGTTTTCTTCAAGATGCAGTTCAGAAAAACCATGAAGGACTTCATCACAGCACATAAAGGCACAACATGGCACCCATAGCTGGCCACAGAGAAGTATGTGTGCGTGTGTGTATTTGTGTAGCATCATTTCACCCACAGTCAGCCACTGTGTTTGTGTCTCCTGCATTAGGTTTTACAGGACACACTCCACCCAGTCACAGTGGGATACAGCTGATCCAGTTGGCTGTGGTTCTGATTGGTTTGACCCACGCCCCCCCAGGGGTGACCCCAATAAGAAAGTTGGAGATTACTTTTGGAACAGAGAAGCTGATACATGGGGTCAGCTATCGCACATGGTGTTAGAGAATATGGATGAGGTGGAGTGGGATGCAGCTTGGCCAGGGTCAGAAGGTCAGCTTATGTTGGGATTAAAGAGCTGATATCTGAGGAAGGTTCGATTCTAACCGGAAAAACCCAGAAAAGGTTCAGTTTCTACAGAAACAGAACTGCTGCTTAGTGTGAGTAGATCTGGTGATATATAAAAGAAAAACTGCAACAGTTCTGATAACAGAACTGTTGAAATAGAGAGATATCCATGTTATCCAACTACAGTAGTACAAGTTTTGATCTTACAATATTGTATAAGTCATTCTAGATTAACCAAATCAACAAATCAAATGATTTATCTAAATGCATAAAAGGGAATTTTCTGATCATATTGATTTCACAGGACATCATCATGAAGCTTCTGTCTGCCAACATGAATCATTTGATTTAAAAAAGTTACATCTGAGTCAGAAACGGTGACTCTCCACCATCAATGATTAAATTGCCAAACAAACCCACATGTTCTACAGGAATAATAAAAGCAAAGAATGCATTTCCTGTGGTTAACATGGCTGTTAAATACACATATTGTTTATTACCATTACATATTCAACCAGCCTTGTAATGGATGCTGAGGATGAGAACGTGATGATCCAACGCTTCCTGCTGTTGGGAATACAGTTTGATGGAATTTCAAACCTTTCCAAGCATTTTGAATGATTGAAAGAATGATTTTTAATTTGGTGTTATGGGAAATGAATCCTGTGGTAGTAAAACTGGGGGCAGAACGCAGTCTGTGACCCAGATTCAGTCCACACACTCACACACCTCCTGTCAGTCTGTCAGCTGTCCTTCTGACCTGCTTTCAGCGCAGTCGCCAGCCGCACTGCTCCAACGTCTTTATTCCCTCTCTGCCAACAGAAATATAATTGAGGGTCTCAGAGTGAAGGTCAGATACGCCTGGCTGGGTGGTCTATCAGCCATCCTGGGTGTGTGATGGAAGTGGAGGGGTGGTATGTGTGCAGCAGAGTGTGTGTGTAGAGCTTGGGGTCATGCCCTGTGACCTCACATGAATTCCTCAGTAAAACAAGCCATCTCCATCTCGACATGCCCTGTCCCAACGCTGGCTCATGTTCCTGGATGAGTACATTCCTCCAGGCTCCCTGATCGTTGGCTTTCATCATATCCTTTATCCTGCCTGTGCTTGGCCTGGAGCTCACTGGCCTGGAGAAATATTGACATTTTCTTTTCTTCGAGGATGCAGACAGGGAAGATTGCCTAAACCGGAAACACAAGTAATTTTCAAAACACCAGTGTATAGTGCTAAGAAATATTATTTTTCCATTTATAAATATGTTCTACCTTGTTTTCTTTAACATTCTAATATTTCAGATTGTCCTAATGCTCCTCCATAGGATTTGGTCATAACTGGGTTATGACCAAATCCCATGTATCATAGGAATTGTAAATGTAACTTTCAATACTCTCTTTAATTGTGAGTGTATTCCTGTGGGTTACTTAAAGTTACATTTATCAGTGTTTGTTTCTGTTGAGCTAGTATTCAGAGTGCAGGTTCCTCTGGAAGGGAGCCAGTTAAATGGCTGATCTTTAGGTCTGTTTTCCTCTCTGTAACGCAGCAATCCTGAGTTCTGCTGATCCTGCTCGTCTCCATCATTATAAAACCTTGAACATTCACCACCAATGCCCTCCACCCACTACCACCCTCCCATCACTTTAAAGGTCACCAAAGTGCTCCATCAATAATGCAGAAGAGGCTGAGCTCTGTCAACCAAAGATCCACTCACATGCCACACTGAACCCCTAACTCACTCTAGCAGTTTCATCTGTTTCAGAAAATCTACTTATACAAACAACAAAAAAGTCAAACAAATACAAACTGTAAATTGATCCTTGAAATCATCCAAACCGGCTCTGCACACGTTTTCACTGGGGCATGTTCTTGTTCCAGGCAGAATGGAATGGTCACTCTGTCTTTGTCTCTGTTTGCCCAGTGACAGAGTCACCATTGGACTCAAATCAGGATCTTCTTCAACTCGGTAACTCTGACAATGTTCTTGATTTGTCTGCAGAACTTTTGTACTTGTTCAAGTTCAACTTTGCTCAATGAACACAGTAAATAATGCTGCTAGGGCTCATCATCTATGGACCTGCATTTACAGACCTAGAGCTCTGCTGAGGTTCTGGGTTGGATCCAAAGCTTCTTGTTTCGATTCTGTCTAACAGATCCGTCCATCCATCTCAAGATGTTTCATGCTCTCACTCCTTCCTCCCTTGAGATCATCTTAGTGTGTTTTCCATTAAAAAAGCAAACAACAATAAAATAATAATAAAAAAAACAATTCCTTAAAAGTTTTATTCTTGGTGATGCTGACTTTATATCATATTGTCACCATCCTAAAACAATGGTGTAAGTTATTTTTTGCCTGAATCACTTTTGACCATAAACGACTTGGGCCATTATTTTAGGAAGTTGATGATATGAAGCATGTTTTGTGAGCTCACACTGACCTCTGGTGGGTGACTGTTGTTATTGCATCAACCATCTAGGTTGCGTCAAATCATTGCCTTTGGTTGTGTCTTTTAGGAGAAAATATTTTAGACCATTTAATGTATAATACATTGAGAAATGAGAAAAGGAAACTGAATCCAGTCAGGCCATTCTCTAAGCAGAGCCATGTTTTTTTGTGCACACAGCGAACCTCACACTGCCTCTTTGTTTTGCTCCTCGTTTTGTCTCTCAGCTGTTCCTACACACCCGCCTGAAACAGATGGCTCCCACAAACACACTCTCATCCAATCTCTGCATAGGTCGTGTTCTTAGTAAGCTGCTTAAATCTCTGCTGTGCAGAGTGTGCTGCTGATCTGAGACATGTAGGCAATCTGGAAACTATTATGCTGCTTAGCTGTGATGGATCATGTCTAAGGCATGTCCGCTGCTCTGTGTTTTCTCATCATAAACCCAGCCTGTGTGTGTGAGAACTCAGCCTGAGTCGCCTATAAAAGTTGCAGTAATCAGGACTATCCTACGAACAACACAACACTTTTTAAAAATCTTGTCATTGCTTACCATCATTAAAATTAGATGGATTAACATCCACATACATTTCATAATAGAAAAACCACTTTGTATCCATTGTACATATGACATATTATCAGCAACACAGAATTTCACTCTGAGATTTATGCAAACTGTTATAGATACTGTAGTTCACAAGCAAAGATATGTTCATGTGTTTACTCTTCATAATACATATTATAAGAATTTTCTTGCTGTCTGAGCTTTTGTCATATGTTGTCACAAAGCTTAATATGCTTAACTGAACTTTATGACTCACCAACAGAAAATAGTTTGTAATTGAATCTTACATTGAAGATGCAAAATAAGTTGATCTTCATCCATCTGACAGATGACTTCACATTACACTCTAGGAAGGGATTTGTATTTACCTTCCTTTATACTGACACTCCTAACCGAAATCCAGGGCAACAAGCTGGCTTTAGAAGTCACATGCAACATTTATCTGTGATTTTCAGTTTTTGAATGGATAGAGTTAAATCCAACCCTGAGTCTGTGAACAAACAGCTAAAGATATGTTAGAAAGGCATAAACCATTAATTATCTTCCTTTCCATCCACGCTATGCATAACTTTACTGCAGTTTATCACACAATGTGAACAAGTTCAGGGATATAATCCACTTTGAAAGTATTTAGTGATGAAGATGTTTTATTTTCTTGTGCTGACTTCTTCTCTGTTCATGTCTCTGTCAGGTTCTTGGAACTCCGTCTGAGGAAACATGGCCTGGCGTTAACTCCCTGCCTCACTTTAAAGCAGGTGGGACATTTCTTCTCTTGAAGCTGTGCTGGAGCTGTCTTTCTAAAACTCAGTCCGGTTTATATCTCAAACAAAGCACTAATGATCCTTTATTAAATAAACTTAAAAACTTAACATAGCAAAATACAATCCATCATTTTAGCTGAAACCAGATAGAAAGTTAATATAATTCAGATGAGCAGTAAAGCAGGCCTTTATTGCTCAACGTTGACGACACTGAAGGTTCAATGTAAGTCGATCTTCATCCGTCTGACAGATGACTTCACATTAGACTCTAGAATATTTAGAGAGGAGTTGCAGCAATGTCTGTAATGTTCTCCACTGGATTCTATATAGTTTGGAACTGATCCTGTAAACTTTCCCTGGTTTTAGAAAAGCAGCTTTTGATGAGGTCATTCATCCCTGGCAACGTATAAACACACTACAGAGCTACACATATTTTACAGAAGTGGTCAAACTTACTGAAGACCTGTTCATTACTAGGATCATCTCCAGGAAGCTGGATCCTTCATGGTGCCACTGATAGATAAGAGTTAAGGACCAATGAATGAGGGCGCTGCCCACACTGTTTTCACTCTGACTGGCCTCTTTCTCCAGCCTGGCACTGTTTTAGCCAAGTCACCGTCTTGTTCTAGAAACCCAAAGACAGACTATATCCAGACATTAAAATTATATAAAAATATATAATTTTAAAGAACGTTGGAGTCAGGAATGAAAGTGACATACTTTAAAGGACAAATAAATGACAAATAAATAAATAAATAAATAAATAAATAAATAGACTTTCTTTCTGACTATTTGAGGCCAGTGTGTTAGTCTAGGGCTAAAATAATGAATCAGTTTAATCATGAAGAATCAATTATTGAAATAATAGTCCACCAGTCTGGTAATTGATTAATCATAGTGACTGACTTTTCCTGTGTAAAAAGAGTGCTATAAACATACTGTAACATCCCAGGTTAAACCGTTCACAGAAGTCTGATTGCTGATTTCAATGATTTGAACAACCGTGCAAAAATAATAATAAGCATGAAGACCTGTTGAGTTAATGTTCTAGTCCACCAGTTCTATAATCACTACACTGTCACCCTGTTTGAAGAGAATAGTTGCTGGTCAGGTGCAGACCATGTACATCCCACTGCTCATCAGACCTCCTGCCTGCTGAGAAGAAGAATCATTTAGTGTTTTTGCTGCATGAAAAACCTCTGCAGAAACTATTGACTTCTTTAAATCAGGCTTGAAAACATCATCAGGACTGTTTTCTGCAGCTAACCCACCAAGGCCAAAGATTAATACAAAATGCCTTCATGTGTCCTCCGTTTTTTACTTGCTAAAATTTGAAAGAGACTTAAAATTTAAGCGTTTCTTTCTTTTAAATGATAATGCTTGAGCTGTTTTATCTTCTGTCTCTGCTCCTTTCTTCTTCCTGTGAAACACTTTGAATTACTCTGAATGCTGCCATTCCTTAAGAAAAAATTTGAAAAAGAAGCCGACCCTGTTATGGACTGACGATCTGTCCACCCAATTGATTTGTGGAGACAGGGAGCAGCCCTTACACCACCCCGCCTGGATGAAGCAGGTGTTGAAAGTAAAGAGAGGGATGAGAGAACACCATGAGACACTGACTGTTCTCCTTTATTGTAGCAGCAGCAGCTGCAGCAGGCCGGCTCTTCCAGCTGGTAGCCATGCCTTCTGGGAGCTCATTAGGACTTTTTATGGGCCGATTGCAGATTAGTGTCAGCTGATCCAGGAGAGGGGAGGCAGACAGTAACAGATAAAAAGAGGTGAGGGTGGCGGGCAAGCAGCCATCTCTAAGGTACACTGTGACCCAGACTCCAATCTCCAGTGGCCAATTAGGGACCAACATGCACACACAGCCCATGCTAATGGGAGCTCATGTCCTGTCTCTATGGTGACAGTGTTGGCTTGGAAGCAGTTAGGTGGACCACAGGTGTGTTAGACCTTCAAAACTACCATCAGTCAAAACTCATATTTCTCATTCAGTGGCTCCCTGTTAATCGTCAGAAAGTTGGAGGGAAGATGAGAAAACAAATTTTTAAAAAAATGAATGCCATACATTTAATCTGTTCTCAAGAAAAAGACAGAGGGGACACTCCAGCAGCCCTGCTGTGGAAAACACTGAAACACTCAAAACTGTGACTGAACTGTGGAAATGACATACAAGTTTGCATAATTAATATAAAATAGTGCATATTTTCCTATAATCAAAAGATGAGATTGTGATGAAAAATGTCATCGACATGAACATGAACATCAGATTAACAAAGTCATAATATATTACCCTAATGTCAAAATGTTGCACCATAGAACTCAGAGCAGCTAAAATCAGCAGGTATGAGGCAACAGTTATGCTGAACAAGAGTCACAGTAATTGAATAGTGAATAAAAGTGAGAAAAAAACGTTTTTACACATTGTGTAGCATCATCTGTGGGCTGCTTGGAAAAATTTTAGTCACTCTGCTGGAAGACAAATGGACCACTTTTACTCACTCTGCTACTTTCTCCTACTGCTTTCCAATCATTCATGACTGTCTGCAGTTATTGTAGAAACTGAATATTTCTGGGTTTTATTCTCTCTACATAAACTTTACAACATTATCAGCCTGGGATTACTTTCTGCAGGGAGGTGAGTTATAATAAATAGATGTGCAGAAATAAAATCAGTTCTATAAAGAATCATAGTTTCTAGTCTTTGGAATTCTGAATCGATTCAAAATTCTCAAAAATCAACTTTAAGTCTAAATTGTTCATCTTTACCGCTCGTATTTGCGGTGTGTAATGTGACATATCGCATTACTCCACAGAAACCGACTCGGCCACCAGATATATTTTGAATATTTTTTTATTTAAGAAAAAGCAAAGCAACTAAGTTTTAATTACTAACACTGGTAATTCAAGTTACAGAATGTCATGTACATTTTTCCTTTGTTGGTCTCAAACAGAGAATGACAAAGCCTCTGAGACTGACAAACAGTCTCAAACAGAGACATTTTGTCTCTGTTTGAATTGAGAAACTATTTGAATTGAGAAACTGATTTTGTGAAAAATCATTTCTGAATTTAATTTTAAACCTAATAATTGGAATTGAATTGCTAGACACTGAAAGATTTGCATCTCCGATAAAAACTAATAACTCCATCTATCTCTGTAGATGATGACACTCAATGTGCTTAACCTGTTTCTCTTTTAGACAAAGCCACTGGAAGAGCTTTGCTGCCACTAGCTATGCATACTCTCCCTTTCATGTGATGATGCTGATGTGTTTATGTGTTTCTGCTCTAGCTGAAGCCAGTAAAGGAGCTTCTACTTACCGGTATTTTTATTGTAACATTACGTTGTTACTTATTTAACATAGAAAGTCTGATCTGTTCTGCCCCCTCAAACCCACAATTTGTTGGGATTTGTCAGGTTGAAATCTTTTTACGGCTCTGAGTAATGGAATGAACTTGACTGCAAATTGAAGTTGGACCAGGCTCTGTATAAATGAAGCAAATGTCTCATGTCACCATACATCGATACACTTTGCTCAGCCTGGCACTGCCTCAAGCTCTGTGTGACTTTGCCTTCAGCAGATATAGGCAGAATGAGATTCTGTCTGAGATGTTCTGCTGAAACACAACCACATGTTGGTGTTTGGAAAGTCACAGAGTGTGATTAATACCTCGGCATGATAACATCAACATGCTTGCAGTTCCAGGAAGCCTATGATAATTACAGTGTAGGGAAAAAAACAACCATCTGGGATTATTTTGAAACTAATATGAATAATGAATCTGAACCATAATGAACCATCCCAACATTTCACTGAAGAACTGGCTTTAACAGTCCAGTCTGCCCAAATGTCTTGCTACATTTGTCTGTGAAGTAAAGTTAGAACTTTTTGAAAAGAGCAGTGCGCTTTGAGTTTAACTGTATGCTACTTTCCTACAAAAGTCTAGAGACATTAAATACTTCAGAAATGTACAGTAAGTAAAAGAATTGATTTCTGAAACAGATGAAACCGATTCCTTCAGAGGAATTGTTTGATGGTGTACCAGTTAATTAACAAGTGAGTACATTTGTAATAATGTTTTACACAAAAACATAAACTTGCAGTGTATTATTTCTATGATAACAATCTAATGAACAGATTGTTTACGGCCAGCGATTGTATGTCAACGATAAGAACCGAACGGCAGCACTGGGGGAAAGAAACAAAGCAAGATGCTGGTATTACATGGAGCAGGGGATCCAGAAGGCTTTAACAGTTAGTTTGGCCAGTTTATCCTTATGTTGGTCATGTAGTTGGAACAACTAAAACTCTACTATGTTGATATGACTTATGCTGGAAAGTGTAAGGTTGTCTTTCAATGGTTAACTTCCCTCATGAGTTGTTGCAGAGACAGTAATCACCAGCAGATGGCAGCTTTGCAACACTTTGGACTGCTGAGCTCCTCTGAGCCGCCAGTCAGTGCCCATTAGAACAGAAACACACTCATTCAGCTCATGATTCATCACATTATTCATCATTACTCCTGTGCCTGCTCATTAATACTCCCTACCTTTCATTTTATCCCAGAATCCACTGCAGCCACACTATTAGACCTCACTTCTGAATGGAGGAGTTATTTCTGCCTGATCTTGACGTTTGTGTGGTTATTTAAAGGGCATTTCTTTACTCATTATCATAGTGTACCATCTTGGTTGTGAACAGGCATTGTCTTTATCCACATGGGGATTGATACACAAGCAGGCTGCTGTTTGGGCAGTCAGAAAACACAACGATGTCTGGTGTTGGGTTCTATACGGCCGGCACCCTGCTGGAAGCTGGGAGGGTGGACTCTCAGCACTGGCCCTGATGCCAGACCCTGGCCGGGTATTTGGTGAGGAGCATTAGGGCGTCAGTGTGTGACTGACTTGCTGGGTGGCTGGTGAAGGCTGTGTAGTGGCTGGTCAGCTAGCAGGCGGACTGTGAGTGCACATGGCAGCTTTGGCTGAGCTTGAGAGAGCAGGGCTGAGCCTCCCAGTCTCCCAGCATAGCAAACATAGCTGCGGAAAAATCAAGAGGCTGCCTAACCAAACTGCAAAAATATGACAATTTCATGTGGTCTGGACTCGTAGCTGAAGCACATAGCTCAGATGGTAATATTTAAAAACATATCTGAACTGATATCAGACACTCTTCTGTTTGGCAGATTTATGCGCAGAACAACCCTGAAATGAAAATTGTTCTTCCAGGAAACTGCAGAAAGTGTTCTGCCTGGTTTTCATAGGATTTTATGTTTTAGGACATCTGGATTTTCTTGCTACCTAAACACTGCATCACTGCATTCTTATCTAAACCTGTGTTTTCTTCCACCTGGATGTGGCTGCAGAAACTTGTCATTTTGTCACTTGTATGACATTGTACTTTATTAGCACATATTTAGTGCTAATAAATGCCTGCCATTAACAAACTCTGTTTGTTAACACCATGACCAGACCATGGCTTATGCCCGTCATAACATCGGGTCCTCACATGCTGCTTGGTTATAACTCTGATTGGGATTTTTATGACATGGTCACCTTCAGTAATCAATCAATCAATCAATCAATCAATCAATCAATCAATCAATCAATCAAATTTTATTTGTATAGAACATTTCAGCAGCAAGGCATTTCAAAGTGCTTTACATCATAACAAACATAAAAACACATTGGATAAACAATCAAAACATTAATTTAGACGGCCGTCAAATTTATAACTTGTTATCCATTTATCTAAATGTTTTACTTTGTGTGGATCCTGATCTTTGACATACTTCCAGTCGGTTGATTTTAGACTGTCTATTGGCTAATTTTTACTTATCCTTTTCCCTGTCACGTCACGGAATTTAAGCGCCTGTTTTCTCCGGACTCCGCCGTCCATTTTACCACGGGTAAAACGAGTAAAGATACTATGGTTAGGCAGTATCATGGTTTTAACACAAATATTTAAAACTAACTTGTTTAAAATAGGATTCATTGATGTGTCTGGTTGTAAATCTGTTTGTTGTTGTTTTGTTGCTTTTTTTTGTAAATGTGAATAAAGTCTCTTTTTGCTATTATTGAATAGCAATAATATTGCTGTTATTGCTAAAATAGCAATATTATAGCAATATTATTGCTAATTACATATTGCTATTATAGCTAATTATATTAGCTATAATGTAATTAGCTAATGTACATTAGCTCAACCTAATGTCAACCGTCTCGGTTGACCTGAACCGAGACGGACTCACTGTGGTTCTCTGGAGTCCTGCAGCCTTAGAAATAGCTTCGTCGCCATTTCCAGACTGAAACAGCTACAAGTCAATTACTTTGCTCATCATCTGTTCTCAAATGTCTTTAGATCTGGACATGATAGGTTACTGTTTGAGATCTGTGGCTCTACTTTGTGTTGGGAGACTAATTATTCTGTTCAGATATTAATACCAGGTGATTTTTCTCCCTTTCATTACAGAACGCTTTACAGTGTACAGCGCCAAGAAGCTTCGACAAGCGTGGAATAAGTAAGTCTTATAAGTCACTTGTTCTGTGTGTGTTGGTGTGTGTGTGCATGCGTATCAGAGAGAGAGAGAGTGGAGGAAACACATTGTTAGTTCAGGAAGGATGGAGGCTCCAGTAGTGTTACTGAAGTACAGTTGAATCAGACGAAACAAAAAAAAAGAAGATATATAAATTAATAAATAACTCTCAGATGCATTCATTTCTTTCTCCCATTATTGTGGAGTTTATCAAACAGAAATAATTTGGGTAATTCTAAGTGACCTAAAACAAGAGAAGTTTGGTCTGATTTAACTTTAGACGTTGAAGAAAAAAGGTATTTGCATGTTTGTTTTTAGTTTGGTGTATGTACATCAATGGCACTGATGGAGCCTCCATCCTTCCTTTCTGCAGTCTTTACATCAAAAGCTGTGTTTCCATTAACCATATAATTAATAAATTACAAAAATAAACTTGCTTAATGGAAATGTTTTAATTAAAAAAACCTCACATTTCTTGATAATATATTTTTGCGGTAGGATGAGGTGTTTTCTCAGCCATATTGAAATAGATGGATTTTGCTAAACTGCAGTTTAAACACTTTTTTACATTTCATGAGTCACATGACCAACAGCTGGATGTGAATTTGCCACTGCCGTGAGTTTTAATGACTTATCACGTGAACAAACTTATTCAGCTGTGATTTTAATTGAATCTAATGGAAAAAATGCAATTGTTCTTCTTTTGTGTTTGTTTTTCGGCATCAGCAGAATATCGTCTAAGATTTATGCACATTTGTAATTGAACCATTGCTAGATTTTCTGCTATGGGACAGCAGGTTCATATGGCAGGAAAAGGGCAGGGTGGCACCGTCTGGGCTGCTGCTGTCTGCCTCCAGGCGAACATCTGGAGCACAAAACCACAGAGGGCAGAGGAGGAGTGTGTCTGTGTTCCACAGTGAAACTGATTTATGTAAAACTGCAGCAGTCTGATCAGCTGGGATCATTCCGTGGAACTACTACAGTAAAGGGACATCCCCACTAAGCTAAAAGCGTCATCACACAGGGCTGCTCCGACATAGTGCCTCCTGGGATTGTTGGTAATTAAAGAGGTCATTTGTGTCATGAATCCCTCTGGGATCTTCTGTGTCTCTAATGAGTAAAGTAAAAAGATTCCCACAAATCACTGATTATCATCGACCAAATATTCCAGTTTTTTTTTTAATATATACATTAGAATTCATCCATCCCTAGTGGGGTCAGGAGAGGTGCTGGTGTCTATCTCCAGCGGACGTTTCAGGCGAGAGGCGGGGTCACCCTGGTCAGGTCGCCAGTCTGTAGCAATATACATTGGGATCTCAAGTCATTATTTTTATTGATTCCAAGATGCCGACATCTCCTCTGATTGAGCCATGACTGAATTCTGAATATATTCCATGTAGCTGTTTAGATTCATTGCTGCCATGATCTTTAATGACTTGCTTGAGCAAACCTATTCATGTGTGATTTAACATTTATTAGTTATTTGATGGAAACACTGCAGCTGTGTGTTTTTTTTTTTTTTTTGACATTAGGGGAATATTGATTTGTGCACATTTGTAATAGAAGCGCATCTGGTGACTGCTACATGTATCCCAGGGTTTCTAACTGGTTAGATAGTCAAAGATAAAGATTGTCTGACAGACATCCCAGGCACTACAGTAGTGATATGAGGAACATACAACCTCTTCTAGGGTTTACTGACCTGATAGAAACCAGACCCATATTTTACACTTTGCTTCATCCAGAGGGTCTGGACTCTGCTATTGAGAAACAATTGCTTCCCAGAGGCAGTGAAGTAAAACTCTTGGATTGTGAGGAAAGTGAGTTTTAGTGTTTTGTTTTCAGCTCCACTCCCGAGTCCAGTTCCCGTCCAAGAGGAAATCAAAATATGAACAAAGAAAGCAAAGCGGAATGTTAATGATAATCACTTCCTCTATGCCGCCTTTCATCTTCAGCCAGGAAACGCTGAATTTGATATGAACATATACACAATCATTTTGTCTCTGCCCTGAGCGCTGGCTCACCCCATCTTACCCGTCGTGTTTCTTCCTCACAGCCGCTTTCTTCCTCCAGCTGTGAAAATGCCCATAACATCTGTGCAGCTGGTCTGCCAGGGTTCATGGTGTTTATCTTTGTTTTTTCCTTTGCAGGGTATGATCAGACATTTCCCATAGCATATTTTTGTTTCACCATAGAGGTTGCCATCCTTTACTTTAACTCAAAAGCTGCTTCATAATATCCACACGTAAAGTTGTTTATTATTCTTTGTTCTCTTGTAAATTTACAGTAAATTCATTACTCAAAAATGGCAGAACTTTATATGGCTCCAGTTGAATGTTAACTGGGTTCAAAACAAAACGACACAAGGTTTAAAACGTTTTCCTACACCAATCTGGTTTTCACCTCAGAAGCTGTTTGAATGATTGATAAGAGCTAATATTTTCTGAGTTCCAGCTCATGAAACCAAGTGGCACAAATTAGATTTTTGAGGGGTGAAAAGATTGGAATTGGACTGTTCAGACAGCCATGAAAAAAATGGATTTAGGTCAAATATGGGCAAAAAAAAAAAAAAAAAAATCTGATTTGAGTCGAATTCACTGGCGAACTTAACCTTTGTCTCCACAACAGCAGCACAACTTGATCCTTTTTCTTTCATTGCTGTATTAGAATGGTTATATGTGGTGATGGAGAATGAGATTGAGGGCTGAACTAAAGTCAAAAATTAAATGGTAAGAATTAAAAAGTCATAATGGAAATATCCTCCATACGTGGTACTGAATTGGCTTGTTATATACCACGCCCACTTTACTCAACCGGAGCTTCTCAGCTGCAAAACTATCTGTGTAGAAATATGTATATTTCTATGCCACTACATTCGCATGCAGGTTACTTTGGGGATGTAAAACTGCTCACACTAAAGATTGCTCTCACATCTATCAGTAGTTGGAACAGTCATGTAAGCAAAATTTGAATCCAGCACAAAAATCTGAATTTAGCATCAAGATCTGCTGTGTGTCCGTAGCCAAAGTCATTGATATTGACTCCCTGTGTCCTCTCTGTTTCACACTGAATCACTTGGGTCTGCATCCAGAGGCCGGCCATACTCTGCTTGTCCGTATTGTTTTTGGCCTTCACCCTTCTTCAGTGTGAGGAAGGTTGAAGGTGTGCTACACCTTCCCTCTTGTACCACCAGCACTGAGCACACAGGTCCCTCCCATTGTGTAGAATGTCAACAGGCAACCAAAGCCATGTATCATTTGCTGTACACAGAACAGTTGCAGGTATTGACCTGCTAATCTTGATTGCACACTTGTCTTTAAACAGCACATGCATTGTTAAGACTACCTCACTTTGGATGCTCTTTATATACCAACAAATCAAAAACACAAAAGCAGCAGAGAGGGAACAGTAGAGGTGGGGGTGTTTGAGTTTTGTTTTGGTCCTGTGGTTATTTTGATGGAAAACTCAGAGAAGTAACACTCCAGTGAAGAAGGCAGGGTTCACCACACTGACAATGCCTCATCACCTGGGTGAGACTGAACAGGATATCAAACTTTCCCTAATCAGTCGGTCAGGATAGAAACAAGAGCAGAAAGGAATTTGCACACAGTACATCAACTTTCAAGGACTATCACAAGAGCCAGGTGATTTCACACTGATTCATATCTGAATGGAAACTCTCGGGCTGCAGAGAAACATTAAAGTAAAACTTGTTTTTGCCACTTTGCAATTACAAAAATTATAAAAACTTAATTTCTCCCCAAAAAAGATACATTTTGTATGGATTTTAATAGCAAAACAAAAAAAGATAAAAACTAGAAAAAAAATTATGTACACTAATATTCCCAACGTTTGCTCTGTACTTTGTGTAAGCAGCTTTAACCAATCCCATCCTCGTCTCACCAACCTGGACTCACATGTTTTCAGGGTCAGTTTGGTTGAGCTGTGATTATAGCTAGTTTTAGATCTTACTGGAGATGTTGAGTTGGATTTAACTTTGCAATTTGGCTGGACCAACTAGTAGACAGACTGGTCCTGAAGCCACTTGGCTGTGTGCTTCAGATCTCTGCTGAATATTAGAGCTATTCATCATTTGTCATGATGAATCGTCACCTCAGGTACAATACACTCTCTGGAGCAGGTAGGATGTCATCAAGAACCACTCCGAATTTAAGACGTACTCGCTATTCAGAATACTCACTGAGTTTCTTTTGCAGAAAGATATCCCTACACCATCCCCGTCTTCTCACATATTTTAAAGGAATGTAAATAGTGTGGAAGGTGCTGCATGTTTTTCCGCTCTTATTCATCCCAAAGGTGTTCTATTAGTCTGAGGTCAGGGGTCTGGTCATGACAGTCAGATTTTTTCCCCACCAAACTCCCAGGTTTAAGTGCTCTGGAGCTTTACTGGAGCACTGACTGGTGCAGTCGTGTTAGAACAGGAATGAGTCAACCCTAAGTGTTCCCTGAACCAAACCCAGACTGATGTCTCTACTGCTTCACTGGCTGCATACTTTACACAACTCCATCTGATGTTTTGTGTTGCACTTCATGATTTAGGCTTGGATGTAACTGCTCAGCCATAGAAACATGTTCTATGAAGTTCTTGACCGAATCTAAAGGGTATATGAAGTTTGGATGTTTGCAACCATAGACTGAAGAAAATTGTTAATCTCTGCTCACTTTTTTTCTGCAGCATCTACTGACCCAGCTCTGTGGGTCTACCACTTCATGGCGGCGTATCTGTCATCTCCAGTCACTTCTACAGTACTTTGTCACAATACCACCAACAGTTGAACGTACAATATTTAGAAGTCAAGAAATTACAAGTGTCACAAGTGACCTCCTATCATTGTACCATTCTGGAATTCATTGCTCTCTTGGGTGCAACCTGTTCTTCTACAAACTTTTTAGAAGCATTCTGCATGTCTGGCTGCTGCATTTTCTACGCCTGTGGGTGTGGAACTGATTGGAAGAACTGAATGATTCGCAGGGGTGGGTGACCACCTTTCCCAACAAACTGTATCTTAAGGACACGTTGACAGGTTCAGCACGCGTTAACAAAAATGGCCATATGTAGTTGTGAATCCACCAATTTAAACTCTGATGACCCTTTAAAAAATCTGTGCTGAAGTTTTTTAGTTGTTTGGGAAAGAACTCAGCAGAGGCCCTGATGGACTTCATTAACTTTATCTCTGCATCCATGCAGAGCGCTACAGAGCAGAGATTTATTCCCTCACATGTCTTTTTTCTGCTGATAAGTCCAGTCTAGATCCCTGTTAGGAGGCAAGGGAGCAGCTGTCAGAGTGGGTGGAGGAACAGAACCCTCAGGATTTTACAGTTGTTCTCGGTACCACTGAATAACATTATGTTTATTTAATGCAGCTGATGACTAATTACTCTGTACCTCTGTTTATTTTCTCTCCCCCTCTGCGTCGCGAACTGTGGCTGGTTCACAAGTTCACTACTGTCAGCACACACTCACACACTCATGTCTCTTTCTTGGCTCTTGCTGCAAGGACTTTTATCTTATGGTGACCCAGTCATCATAAGTGCTCTCAGGAGAAAGTTGGTGGCATGCGCTCTCCTTTGCATGTGTGTGTTTCTCCTCTCAAGTCAGCAAACCTTCAAAGTAATGAGCAGCAGTCAGCAGCTATGAGTTGGAGGATGTCAGTCCTGTGAGTGAAGAGGAACAGAGCGCCATGCTCTGTATGATGTTTGTTTCTTTGATCAGCTGAACTAATTAGGTGTGTTTTATGTGTCAGGTTGGGCTACGTGGACCACGCTGAGGAGTTGGCCTCCAGGTTCCTCCAGTGCTTCCCAAAGAACCGGCTGTCAGCACAGGCGGCCCTCAACCATGAATACTTCAGCAACCTTCCTCCACGGCTCTGGGAGCTGCAGGACAGTATGTAACTCCTAATGTCTCATCACTTTTACACACTGTTACACTTCAGCTGCAAAGCACTGCACTGCACAGGAAGCACAGAGTAGAAGAGTGTAGTTGAAGAAAAAGCTTCATTTAGCTACTTCAGGCTTTTAACGCAATCAGTCTTATAATCTCAACATTTTGTTTTAATTGGGAACAGTAAGAAAAATCAATGAAAACAAATAATCCATAAAATTTAAAATTACATGTATTGTTAATCGTACTATTGACAATGTACTAATGACTGAGTTAAAGAAGCACATAGAAATTTAATGACCAGAAAACATGGATTCTGGTTCTCAAACTTCCAAACGCCACCACCTTCATCTAATGTCAGTATTTCAAATCGGTCTGTTGTGTTACTCATTGAAACAACTGGACTTTGGTTCTGAGGTGCTTCTTGGCTCGGTTGACAGGGAAAACAAACAGTTGGTGTTCTAAACCAGGATGCCACTCAGACAAGAAGACTGTCAGTGCTGGCTCTGGTGGATCCTCACCTTCCTCAGATTTGGGCAAAGAGGTTTTGATGACTAGAGAATAACATTTGATAGCCTTCATTCACACTGCTACAGTTAGTATTTCAGTACTTTAGATTTGAAAACAGAATTGTTTTGCGACACATAAACACAATAATTCAAATTGTCACATGCAGTGATGAATTGTGGGTACTGCACGTCACCAAAGTCCACGTTGATTCTGACTTAGCCAAAGTGTGGATCAAGAGTGGAAAAGGGGCGGGGTAAAAGATCACTCTGGAGAACTTGGACCCACTACGCACTTAAACCTTTCAGAGGGAAAACTGTGAGTATTCAGACAAG
Source organism: Poeciliopsis paucimaculata (assembly GCA_903067055.1). Lineage (NCBI taxonomy): Eukaryota > Metazoa > Chordata > Actinopteri > Cyprinodontiformes > Poeciliidae > Poeciliopsis > Poeciliopsis paucimaculata. Next base: position 90,991 of record CAEGAD010084497.1, on the reverse strand, counting down.
ACCAAAGTCTTCTTAGAGAGCTAATCAACCTGACAGTCATGTTTATGGGATGAAGCTGGAGTACCTGGAGAGAACACACACACATGCACAAGGAGAACGTGCAAAATCCATGCAGAAAAACCCCGGGGCTGGGAATCAAACCCAGGATCTTCTTGCAGCAAGATAACACTGCTACCAACTGCACCACTGTGCAGCCCTGGCTAAACTCATAAACGAAAAAAAAAAAAAAAAAACACAGCTAGAAAGCTACGCAGATTATAAATTTGATCCAACTGACTGAAATCTTAGAGCTGAATAACCACCTGGTGGTTGATTTTGTTTGACGCTTAGTATTTCTGTCTGAGCATCTTTTTTGGCTCCGGGGTTAGCAGGTAAAGAGACTGACAGTCACACAATAGCTCTCTATCTGTTCCTTTTTTCTTTCCCTGCCCTGCTTTGTGCTTTGGTACAGTCCTTTCCTTTTGTGTTGAGTCTTCACTCTGTCCTGGTCTGTCTGTCTGTGAGGAAGACAGCCAGGAGCAACCTGGGCTTGTTTTTGATCATGCACAGAAAGCTGGTCTTATCATGCGGATACCGTTGGGACAGTAAGCCCAGCCGGTCCTCTGCTGGCTCCTGCAAGTGTTCTTGGTTTGATTTTCTGTCTTCTTGACTGGTTGTTTGCCCAGAGAAAAGTACACTGAGGCTCTCTTTAAATAAGCCAGGGCTCTGAAATTTCAGAAACACACAGCTTTTAGCTTTTACCACTCATGGTTTTCAGCATGCCTGGGGTTTGGAGGCACATTTCCCTCGTGCATTCTGAATCTCAGAGTTAGAGGCTTTAGCCACGGCTTCACATTCAGGTTTTATTTCAATTAATCCTTCAGAATTGGGTTGTTGCATCAAAGTATGTCAGATATGACTACCTATCCATATTCTTTGACACGCTGCACACACACATTAGCAATCCCTTAAGCTGTTATTCATTAGCACAGTGAAAAGCCAGCTCAACAGACCTGAGTGTGCCACCACTGACAGGGTGGTAATTTTAATTGGAGAATTCCATTTTTAATTCCCCCCGATTAGGATTTTTCTGCATTATTAATCCTGTTATCAGCTCCCAGCAGGCTGTCGTGTTGAAAAAGAAGCAGAAAGCAGCGGTCACTGACTGAGAGGCAGGAAGGAGATGGCTCATTTAGATTTTTGTCATGCTCACTCGCTCCTGTTTTCCCCCCTCTGCCTTCATCTCACTGTGTTCTCTTCAGGCAGAGCAGCAGAGCAGAATGAGGAATAAAACCGTTCCCAAAACCAGGACGGAAACGGATCAAGCCAAAGTACCTCGCACCTGTGTTTTCATTTTGCCTGTTTGTGGGGACGAATGTGTTGAATTGTTTCAAACAAACAGCAGCGTCAGATTAAAAACTAGTTAATTACTCAAATGGTGAAGTGGCCGCAGCAGTGGGACAGAGGAAAAAGATGTGCGTTGTCACTAAAATCGGTTATTTGTAGGTAGCCATTTTTTCCACCTGAACACAAAGAAAACATCCAGTTCGATGTTCCAAATGGAGTTAAATTTAGAGGAAAGAAACAAAAACCTAAAATTCCTGAAAAAAGAGTTATTTGCGGCCCAATGAATGATTTTTTGCAGCCGCTGATCACAATGCTGGAATGAATCAGGTCTGTCCTATAAGAACAACAAAATAATTTTTAATTTATTAACCATGCTTCTGCATTCATCTTATGATGAATGTTGGGACAAGATGCTAAGTCATGATGGGTTAGGGCAGGGTAGGGTTAGGTGGAGAAGTGAAGAAGAATCAGTTGTTTTCCTCTGAACAGCCCAGCAGCCAATAGAAACATCCAAAGCTTCATCTGCTTGAGACAGATGAACCGACTTATTGTTTAAAGGAGGCCAATATAAAGTCAAGTAAATGTCCCATAAAGAAATAATCTTCTCATTTCTCTGCCCCTCTATGTGTTATCATGCAACCCAGAGTTATTATCAGAAACAATGCCTGGTTTATTGAAATCATAAACGTCTTTGAGCTCCTGTGGCTCCAGGGATTGGACTGCGACATTTTCATTTTGATCAGTGTGTGCCTGAGAGTGGAGGGGCCGAATGCTAAGCCTGGGATAACATTAGGAAGGGCAGATTCCTACTGGATGAGGATCAGCTGATGAGGACCGAGAGCAGAACTCCTCCAGGCCCTCTGCTCTAAGTTTTTGAAGAACATCAGCTCTTTCCACAGTGAATGATGAGAATCGATTTCTCCCAAATGGAAATTCCAAAACTGAAGTGAGGAAGCAGTGTTTCAGCAAAGCTGAAAATAAACAGGTGTCTTTGACGTATCAGTGATGCTGTTATCTGTTTGAAGCACTCTCTGCTCTGGAGACAGTAGGAGACAGTCCTGGACACCCTGAAGCCTTTCTCTCAACAGCTCAACCTTTCAAACTTAAAGCCATTTATCATCCAGAAAACTCTTATTTCAGCTAAATTCAAATTCAGCTCTGGATTTCTAACAGATGGACGTAATCATTATATGGAGGTAGATGAGGAACTTTGTCTGGAGTAGTTGCTCCAGTCTGTTGTGGTTAAAAAGAGAGCTGAATGAAACAGAAAAACTCTCTACCACTGTCATCAACTACAGCCATGAGATATGGATCATGATCAGAACAATCAATCTTCCTCACTAGTAGTTGAAATAAGACGGCTGGACTCTGCCTGAGAGAGGCAGAGGAGCTAAACTTCCCAGCAAGTCTTGATAAAGACCTGCTTCTCCTCCACATCAAACAGAATCAAAGGAGGGGCTCGTGCATCTCCTGGCCTCTCTGTGGAGGATTTGTGATCATCAACCTGTGGGGGGAGAGGCTTGGGGCCGACTCAGGTCTCACTGGAGGGAATAGATATCCCTTTTGCCCTGGCAAGGCCCAGGAATCCCTCACATTTAGTCAGAGTGTGTTGCTAGGCAGAGTGATATCTGGGTTTCCTACCTTGACCTCTTACTACTGAGATCTTAACTCAGAAAAGCAGAAGGCATTGGACACATGGACAGATGAAAGGATGGACTATGAGCGCTATGTTTCTGTGAGCCTAATAGATGGAATAATGAAATGACACCAAAGAGTGCCTGGAAGTTTTTTCAGGCTGTAGTGTTTTCAGCAGGAATAGTCCTAGTGTCAAGAATCGAACTCTGGACAGCTCCATCGAAGACTAACATTCTTTGTATATGGGGCTGCGGCTCACCCTGCACACCACACAAAACCCCTGGGAGGTTTAATGAGTAAATGTGTCTTTGTTCTGTAAAATCGACTTTTTTGAGCTTCACAATATCATCCTGTTATTCTCTCTCATCATCAACATATATGGAGTGTTGGCTTGATTCTTTCATGCATGTTTGAGAAATCCTTTAATCTCCATGGCAACCATTCAGCTGTGCGAAACACCTGGATGGACCTGGCCCCGTCTAAGAGCCACAGCTTCTCCTCAGAGCTGCAGGTTCAGCCTCACAGAGCAACCCTCCCTCACTCAGCTCCTTCAAACTAGACAACAGTAATTAGCAACTGATGGAACTGTGCATCTGCTGTACTCATTATAGAAGTTTCTTCTCAGTGAAACACTGGTAAAAATGTTGCTAAAGGGTTAATAGAGGATAGATGTGGTGATGACTTCCTGAATCAGGAGTTTTAGAAAAAATAACAATTTTTAAAGCAATAGTCCCAGTTTCAAGGTGTTCAGTTACAAAGTCAAATTTCTTTTACATCATATTGAGCTTGAGCTCAAGCATGGAGTTTGCATGTTCTTTCTGCATACTAGCTTCTCCCTTCAGTCTAAACACAACTGTTAGATTAAGTGGTTACAGGATCTTCCCTGCCTCTCACCTCCATGATTGCTGGTGAAATGCAGCAGCCTCCCACAAACACAAGCGGGTGTAAACAATGGATGGATGTTTTTTTTTTTCTTTCTTTTCTTTTTTTTGCTTGCTTGAAAAATGCTTTTGGCTTCCAGCCGGCTCGTGGCTAATCTTCATGCATTTGTTCCCCCTGCAGTGTCTTCTATCTTCACTGTACCAAATGTCAAGCTGCAGACAGAGAGCGGGGACAGCATACAGGTGTGCGCACGGAAGAACAGCCACGGAAAAGCATCGTCTGGCAGCAAGCACTGACCTGCGGCAGCATCCTGCACATGACTGCCTGACGGGTATGTGCTCATTAGCATGGACGCGCACACACACCTACAGTGTGTTATGTGTGTGTGTAAACCCCTATTTTGCACAATAGCATACAGAAACTCAAAAAAAAAAGTGTTTGTACAGATTGAAATACTGCTCATTCAGAGGGCCCACACAGCTGTGGTTACATTTTACTATTTATTTCGAAGGTAAGTTTAATATCTGCATCATCGAGATGTTGAAAAAAAATTCTAGATGAGATATTGTGACAATATATCTCACAATATATGAGGTATATTGTGAGATATAGAATTATTGCTCTGCTCTGAGTGACATCATGCTTTATGATTTAACTTGCATTATATTTAGCATTGCTAAGTGCACTTTCTGAACCATTTGAAACGTCTATTGGAGTTTGTTTTTACATGTCTGACAAAAGTAGTTAAGCTGTAGTTTTCATCAGAATCAATTTCTTTATTATTTACTATTTAGCTGTTCTACTCCAGTGAGGGAGAACCCTAACCCTACTCCTAGTCAGGTTGTTAGTCATGTGACTCGTGATGTGAAAAAAAGGGTTTCCAAATGCACTGGTTTTGATACAGCCATAAAACAACTTCATCTTTATGCCAAAAGTTTTTTACTAAACAATGTAAGGTTTTTGAAATTGCCATATTTCTATTAAGCAAATGTGTTTTTGTTTTACGAATTATGCACAATTATATAGTCTGTGAAAATGCAGCTACTGTTATTTTGACGCTGGTGGGACTCAGTCACTCCTCTGCTCCCCTCTGGGCCCCAGCTGGGTCATCAGATCTGTGCTCTCTGCACTGAAACTGTAAGGGAAGGCAGTAAGGGATGGAGGTTTGGGTCTGATTGGAGAGCAGGGAGCTCCATTCTTTTCAGATGGATCTTTCATTCACAGCTTGGATAAAGAGCTGCTATTTGCATGTAATATGGGGCGTGGATGCCAGGCATGCGGGGGATAATGGTCGGTCTAATAGCAGCACTAAGCGGAGGAGAAGATTATCTATATAATCACTGACAGGTGCAAAGCCACGTCAACTCTTCACTGCAGCTTCTGCAAAATATACCTCTATTCCACTGAGCATGCTTAAGTGTGTGATCCCTGATGTGGAGGGTAATGGAGTTTCTGTGTGATTGTGTGAAAGGTGGAAGTCACCCCACTGAGAGAGCCGTGTCCTCTCAGCTGCTGCATTTCCATTGAAATCAGCCTCTTTGTCCCGGCCTCAAGCTAACGGGCCGGCAGGCCACGAGAGTCGCCGCCTAATCCCTCCGCTCTCGTTTTCATCAACACACTGACAGATTACCCATACGCACAGCTGTACCAGACCAAAGCTCATACAGAAACATTACTCTTCTTGTGATTGTTGAGTTCTTATAATATGATAAATTAACAATTTTACCTTAAACAATGACTTAGAAATTGTTGAGCAGTTGGTTATTACCTACATTAAGGATAAAACATTTAGTAATTGGTTCAAAGAAGTCCCTTAGATATGATCCAGAGTTAAATTTGTCAATAAATAACACACTTATCAAACAAGTAGCAGAAGCTAAGTTACCTGGAGTCTAATTGGATAACTAACTGTCTTGGTCAGGTGTAGTAATGTCCACTCAGATTTGGCTAAACTGTGAAAACTTAGATGTTTTTCTGAGCTCGAATATTTTTAGATTATTTGGAAAAGAAAACCTCATATAAACTTTAGTTGATGCAGAATAAAGCTTTCCGTTTAGCATTAATTGTTCGTGCAGGATATTAGTAAATACCATGCATTCAAATCGTGACTGCATCGTGATTGGTGTCAGCTTTACGATTGTTCTCAACATGGAGCATTTTTAAATTCCAAAGTTCATGTTTATTTTTTTATTCAAGAACAATTTAAGTTCACATGGCTGTGTCACCAGACATGCAGTTGAAAGATGTTTTCAAAATCCTCAGGCAAAAACTAGTTTTCCCTAACGCACTTTTACTTTCTAAAAATGCGTTTAGTAGAGAAACATATTTTTTTATCATTAACTTTAATTAAAGCTGAACAGAAGACAGTTTTTTAAAAGAAGTTGAAAGTTTTTAGGACTAACATTCGTAGAGCTTAACTGGTTAATTATTGTATATTTTATGAACATTTTGTATGAACTGGAATTAATTTGTTTGCTATGCATATTACATCTGTCATCTGTCATATATTCAAATGATTTTTAATGTGTTTTTTTGATGGACCGCAGAAAGCACACATTACAAACCCAAAGAACTGTGATGATAACTTTTCATCCCGCTGAATGAGTTCAACTGGTTTGATTTAGAGTGAATTATGTCCAACTGCTGTGGACATAATTCCACAGCAGTGGAAAATTGTGTCTTTCTGAGCTTCTGCAACCATACATGGATGAAATATTAGGAGTATGTGTTGTATAAAATGCAGCCATCTGTTCCTGAAATTTCTCAGATAAATCCCAAGTATTAATGGCGAGAAGATGGAGAAAATGGAGGCAGTGGTTTGTGGGAGCAGTGCAGAATTTTTTTTTTTTTTGCATTGTTGATATTGAAGCAGTGTTGTATTATTTATACGAGGTGGTGGAGGCAAGCCGCTTCAGACGGAGCAAAGACAGCAAGAATCCCTCCACCCCTTTCTTTTGTGGGTCTTTTCTCAGTGGGCAGGCTTTGTGCTGGCTGGATGGCTGCCTTTGAGGAAACCCGGGCTTCTATTGAGCTGAGAGCGAGGGCCGGACCCGGCCAGTCCGCACCAAGACACGGCACTACTACAGCAGCACAATGTCTGTCACCACTGTGGCCAGAGAAGGGGAGAAAAGGGTGAAGGTGGTATGAAAGAGAATGGGGGGAGGAAGGCTAGTGGGAGTGTTTGATTTTGGCAGGGAGGGAAGAAAGACAGAAGGTTTTTGTGGTTTAGAAAAAGACGAGCAGAAAGAGAGGAGTGGACAGGAAAGGAGGCAGGACGGAAAGGAGAGGAAACGAAGAAAAGACAGGTCTCTTTACAGTGATTCTCTCCATTCTTTTATGTTTATTCATGATTCTACATTATTCACAAGATTAGCTGATGCAACGTGGCTTTCAGGGTACGCAACAGTTCCTGCCATCAATCCACTTCATGACCACATGGCCAGGGACGGCCGCCCTGTCACTGAGCCCCAGCACACTTCACCACAGAGGGCCTGGATGCAGCATTCATAGGCAGAACACATGACAAAGCATGAAACCCGCTCAGACAGCCAGAGGTCTGCCAGCCCAAAGAGCAGGCTAAGAGCTTTTATTTTGAAAGCAAATAAAATGTGCTAATAAACCTCATTAGAGTTATTAGAAAAAAATAATATTTGTGTCCAGTGATAGCTGCATTTCCATTGCAAATGTATCCAAAACTTTGTTGATGTTCTGCTTATGTTGAAAAAGTAAAATTTTGCAATTGCTATGATTTTATTGAATAAGAAATTCATGAAACAGTGAATAGGTTTGTTTACGCAAGAAGCCAATAAAAGGAAAATATTATGTATTTTCCAGCCACATGGTGCCATTCTATAGCACAGTCAAGTAACTGTTAACATAGGTTGTTATAAAAATACTATATATGTATCAAATCCAAATCCAAATTTGTATTTGACTTTTTAATTAAACATTGAAATTGGTCTTCTTTAAAAACTCCTGCTCTTTCTGAAACTCTGCCTTCAGGAAGTTATCACAACATGGCTCCTCTGTTTTTACCACTGTTACACTGAAAAGTAGCTCCTATGATGAGCTCAGCAGATGGTCAGTTCCACCTGGTGGTTGCTAATTGCTCCTGGCTAGTTTGAAGGAGCTGCGTGGAGTACTGACACACTGGGATGCAGAAAAAGTGCGCTTTTTCAAAATATATTAATATCGATACAGCCGAAAAACAATCTCCTCCTAACACAAACATGTTTGATCAAAAAACATGCTTTTCTTGAAATCGTTGTGTTGCCATCAAACAAGTTTATTTTCTTAATTCCAATTTCCACAATTTTAAGGTCAGTGGAAATGCAACTACTGACAGAGAGCAAGGACAGGGCGTGATGTTAACGACTTTAGTCACTCATGTGATGTATTTTCCAGGCACATGTAACTCAAGTTACATGTGAACCCCTCTGTCCCAATGACAGTTTAAATTAAATTGACTTTACCATCTTATGTCAACACCTTTTCTAGATAATATATTTAACAATGCCACTGTGATGTTTAAAATGAGTTTATGTGAGGCAGAACATTGAATGCAGTCTTCAAGGATGCATTCAAAGCAAAATTCATGTGTGACTGATATTTCAGTTCACAAGGGTCCAGAGATTTGTAGAAATTCCAGACAGTTCCTGACTTTAGTGAGTCCTCACTCCTTTAAATTTCTTTTAAAATGGAATGGCTGTTGGCAGGTACTTGGAAAATTGAAGAGAGAGGAAAGAAAGAAAGAAGGACACAGGGAATAGAGCAAGGAGAACAGTCATGCAGCGATACTGAGCGCACGTTCAGACTTGTTTCGGACAACTGACTTTCCTTATCAAACAAAATTGCACATTTCTACACCTGCATTGCAGGTTGGGTTTACATTGGCTTGAAGACAATGTCCTGTGTGTGTGTGTGCGTGTGGGGGTGCGTTGGTGTGTGTGTTTGTGTATGTGAGTTGTTCTGGTCACCTGGCCATGCTTCATACAGAGCAGCAGCCTTTGTACAGAGAGTCGGTGCAGTCAGCCATCACAGGTCGCTGTCGGGACGCTCCGGCCCTGAAGCATCACTGTGTCGCTTTGAAGATAGCAGCTACAGGCAAAACAAGACCGTACTGTCCAGAATGTAGAGGAGACAGCTATTTCTCTCTCCACGTACTCACACACACACATGCACACGCAGGCACATGCACAACAGCCCAAGGAATCCTCTCTGTGACAGTAGTGTTTTGGCAGGAAGGAAGATAAAAAGCAGGAAAGCTTCATTGCTTTGGAGCCATTTCTCTTGAAACTAAAAGCACTATTTGTCCCTTGGTGTTTCTACACTGATGTCTGCCTACTAAAGCTGTCACTGCCCCACACTTCCAAAGTCAACAAGACAGAAGCAGAATATACTCCAGCTCTGTTGTTAGAAGAAACAGATTTGTGCAGTCCACCAAACGACCTGTCAGGAAGTTTTTCTAGGTAGAGGACAAAGTGATTTAAAATATTTCCCTGCTGTGAGCCTAAGGGAGGGAAGTGGGAAGTGAGCGGGGCGTGGGTTAGGTGAGGTGGGGGAGATAACCGGAGGCATTGCCTTGAGAAACTGAGAGCCTTCTGTAAAATCAGCTGATTTTACTTTCCTACTGCCGCCTAGAAACACACTTTCATTGCCTGTCAGTAACCCAGGTGTCCGTTTCATCTTGTCTTCAACAGGAAACACTGCAAAGGCTTTGGATGTCAGCTACAACCCTACGCTATGTGTATTCAAGCACACTGTGATGCTAGCCTGCAACCCAAACTGATGCAGGCAGAGAAACTGGCATGTTAAAGACATTATTGGTTTGAATGAGGCTTTGCAGACCAAGAATCTACAGCCTGGTTGTATTTTCGGTGGTAATCTGGTATGAACAGTTCCAGCTCTTCTTATCAAGAAGAAAATCCTTCTTCCTGTGAGGAAGAATAGGTTAAATGGACTGAACTTACACAGCCCATTTAAAGTCTTTAGCACCTTAACTGTTGTTCACCCATTCCCACCTATAAATATATACAATGATACATCGCTGTTAGACCTGAGCAATAAATCAATAATATATATCACAATAGACATATGATCAATATCAGTAGAAAATAGGTTCAATAAAATGTTTAAGAATTTTGCTGAACATTTTGGTGGATGTTGGCAGAGGAAAAGCTTTAGCCACTCAACTTGTCTTGACCAGCTAAATAATTAACTCACATGCTCCAGTTACCTAGCAACATCCTGTTGAGACACTTGCACAGCAGCAGTTTCAAGATTTGCCACTGTGCCTCATAACTGCATGAATGACAGAAAATTAGTAAAATATCTTGAGAGGAAACTGGAAAAAACAAGAAAAGTTACCAGTTTGGCATTATTTCAGATATTTAACACAAAAACAAATTAGCAACTGATATGAAATCCTTACATTGTGATATGTTTTCTATCCATATTGCCCACTTGGTAACATCAATAACTAGATTATTGGGTGCTGCAGACAGTGGAGAGAACTTATAGAATTTGCTGTTTGAAGTAATAGAGAACACTTTGTGGGACACGGCTACATCCTGGGGTGATGGAATAACAGAGCCTCTTCAGTGTGTCTGAAGTACCATGATGGAGTCATGACTGAGTGTCTGACCTGAAACTTGTGACTTTCAAATCAAGCTGCAGTGAAAACGATCCTCTCCTCTGTATGACGGAAACTGTCAGGACTCTCTCAGCATCAGCTCTGACTCGCCGTTGCATCATCACAGAAAAATTGAGTCTATTTCAGACTCGGATTCTGCTTCATGCACATTAGCTCTGGGTGGATTTTCCATAAGTTTATTTTTTGATTTGCAAAGCTCTTAGCTGGGCAGCAGATCAGGTAAATGTTGCAGTATTTTGCTGCAGGCAAAAATACTGCTAGTACTTATGATTACACGGATCATTCTTTTTACAGTAATTATGTCTGTTCAAGCCCCAAGCACATAAGATTAGCAGGGAAGCACTTAGGATAAATAAATCAAATCATTTTTGTGCGTTGCCTCTCTGCTGACAGCTTTGATTGACAGGTCAGAGAAGCGCATGTGATGAACACACTCCATCACAGTCAGAGAGGCAGAGCACTAACAGCCTCTCTTCCAGTAGCTCCTCTGATACTGAGCAAGAGAGAAATATTTGACATCCAGATACATCCTGACATAAACCATACACACCAGCACATGTATTTGATATCTCTGCGTGTAGAAAGTGATGATTTTAGATTATGTGCTGTATAGCTATCCATAGGCATATACTGTCGATGTAGGCACCCAGTTGAAACCAGAAGTTTACATACACAGAATAGTGTGAGTTCCAGTGAGTTCCACACCTTCAACTCACTGTTTTCTTGTTTGACATGATGAGAAATGACACAATAATGAGAGAAAGAAAATGTCTGGTATTTATTCATTAATGTATATACAAAATCAGAAGTTTATATGCACAATGCTTATTACATGCAATGAGGGAAAACCCAGATGTAATGAAAAAGCTGTATGTAAATTGTCATGGCTCGCTCAAAACTACAGCATTTCAGAATGTTTCCACAGCTAGCAGTGGCTAATATGTCAATTTCTGCCCAAAGCAACCAGGACTCACAGAGCTCTGATTAATATGGGTTTCCAACTCTCCATGACCAGAACATGTTGCTTGTGGAATCTTAAAGAAGCTCTTCCTCTACTTGAACAGGCATTTGAACATAAGCAGGGGGCTTTATAGGGTGGGCAATCCCAGTCCTCGAGGGCTAGTGTCCTGCAACTGTTAGATGTGTCCTTGGTTCAACACACTTCAATCAAATAGCTGAATCACCTCCTAAGTGCAATGAGATTCTCCAGAGTCCTGCCAATGACCTCATTATTTGACTCAAGTGTGTTGACGAAGTTTTCCAAAGACAAGACTTTTCCTCAGCCTGACATTCAACCCCCAGTCCCACAGCCAGTGGCATCAAGGCTAAAAACAAGAATCCCTGTCTACTTTGAAACAATTTGTGGTTCACTCTTAAAAAGAGAGGCTACATTCCCAGGCATTATATTCAACCTGTATACAACACAGCACAGCCATGATAATCAAGTCAGCCAGGAAGAAAAACCTCTAAAGCGGTCAGTTAATGATCTGACAAAGTTGGAGTGTAAACTTTGTTTTTCTAGAAATGTAGAAGTCCCATCCCTTTGTTCCTCAATCTCTCCCATTTTGCCATCCTCTTTATTTCTTTCTTCTACCATATGGCTTCTCCTAATGAGCGCTGCCCACGTCTCGCCTTTCTTTTTTGCTTCTCCAAGGAGAAAAGCCGTTCCTTCCTATGTGATGCGTCCAACAGCTCCTCTAACAGCAGCAGCCCAGCAGAGTGTCAAATGAAGCATGCTAATAAGACTTATATTGTCACTGTGCCACAGGCAACATGGGGGATCATCAGTAGTTAAATTTTTTTGTTTGTGGCTTCATTTTGTCCATCACTGTGACCACCTCCAGATTTTTCTGAACTGAAAGATTGTATTATGTTGAGAAACTTGGCAGTTTGATGTAAGCCATGTGACTGTCAGTGTTTCACTTGTTAATCTTGTCTTCTAAAAGTTGAATTATAGTACGTAGAATCAATCTTATTGTCCAAATCAAGAACGGTTTCTTCAGTGATTCAGGCTAAAAGTTCAAAACAGCGAAAGAAAAAACTCTTTCAGGGCTGCAGCTATGGTTTTGGAAATGATTCACTTTAAAGTAGGGATACACTTTTTTCTTCTGAATTTAAAACTTGATTATCTGTTCAGACATCTGAAAACAATATTACAAATTAGTCCATTTGTAATATTGGACTAATATATGTAATATTTGTCAGACACATCAGACAAATCAATGTGTCTGATTTGTCTGATGCAAATCAGACACATGCAGTCTGGAATACATATGTATCCTAATTAACGCCTTTTCATTCCAATGATTGAGTGATTCTTGCGTTTCTATGTTTTGTCCTGACATATTCGGCCTTTTCATATGAACTTCATGAATGTGACTCTTGCCTCTGTTGTTCAACATCTCATCGCCGTGTGTACCTTCCCATCCAACTCAGGAAGTGGCGATTGGACAGCAGAGCTTTTGTCCAGTGAACATTTAGCTACTGAAGTAGTCTGAATAAACTGAGGGGCTTTTGTGTGGGCTGGAGGTGCTGGTGTGTGTTTTCAGGCAGCGCTCAGGCTTCAGGGACCAGAAGAGCAAAGACATGTACTGTTTGTTTTTTTGTTTTTTTTATCTTTAACTATGAATGACAATATTTTAATAAAATTTTAATTCAAATGGCTTATAATATGCCAGTTCACAACTAATTATATAAACACATACAAAGTCAATTTGATCCTAGTTATCAAACAATTCAGTCAAGTTCAGTTTTTTTTATTCACATTGGTCAAAGCTTCTGGCAGCATAACTACAGAGGGTAACACTTTATTTGAGGAGGTGTGAATAAGACTAACATGAGACCATCATAAACATGACATAACACATGTCATGAACGTGAGTAAGTCTTCATAAATATTTATGACTGTTGTTATAAAGTGTCATTTGATAAATAATGACATTTTTAATACAAAGTTGACATTATTCTAAAGGTCTTTGTTATGACACCTTCACATTAACCAAGAATCATCATATGTCATAAATATGTCATATTAATCATAATCATGTCATTAAGTGTTATTACACTGTCAAAAACTTTAAAAAAAACAGTAATTATCATTTCCCCCAACCTGAAATAAAGCGGAACAAGTAGGACCAACAATAAAGATTTCATTAAGCTTTATTACACTGTCAAATGATTTAATGACAGAGTCATTAATAATTCCTCTTACATCAAGTAGAACAAGTACCATCAGTTATGATGGTGTCAGTAAATGTTATTGCAGTGTCATTAGTATCATCTCTTACCTCAAGTCAAGTGAAACAAGTAGCAACAGTTATAAAGATGTCATTAAGTGTCATTACAGGGTCAAATGCTATATTAACATAGTCACTAATGATAAGTCTTACCTCAAGTGAAGAGGAAAACATTTCTAATTATGACTACTTATAACTACCATCATAGCTGTCGAACAAAACCTTTGTACGCTGGAATAAAACACAGAATCACTTCTGGTCAATATAATGTAACTGAAATACTCATTGAAAAACCAAAACAGAACTAGTTATTCATTAACTTAATAAAATAGGTTCTTCCAACAATCCTAACATTTTTTGCTTTGATTGTGTCAGTCCTTGTTAATAAGACACATACCTCATACGTATGTCGAACTTCAACTTCTTTTTAATCAGGAGGTCTAGTCGTTATAACTTGTGTTAGTAGGTCCCACAAGATGGAAGATTTGTTCTTTGCTGTTTGTGCACTGCTGCCTCTTACTGGCAGAGATGTATTTTGTATTGCACTACTTTGAACAGCCTTAAATAATGTTTCAAATGCGAAGTTCATAAGTGCTTTGTTGACATCTTGCTGTAAAACTTCAGCTCAGTTAGGAATTTAAGACTAAACAAAATGGCAGAGCGATATAATTCTGCCAGATAAAGCTACATAATTTTTCAAATTTAACTAGTAATACTTTTATAACAAATTTATGACAAATTACAATGTCTTGGTGAATGTCAAGTTGTCGTAACAAAGACATTTTGAATAATGTCAACTTTGTATTAAACATGTCAATATTTATCAGATGATACTTTATAACAACAGTCCTAAATATTCATAAAGATTTACTCATCTTCATGGCAGGTGTTCTGTCATGTTTATGACAGTGTCATGTCACTCTTATTCACATCTCGTCAAATAAAGTGTTACCGAAAAGAGATACTACAGGATAACATTAGCCCCTCTATGTAACTACAAGCTTAACCAAATAGGAACACTTTAAGTCTAGCATGATAGGTTAGCAGAGTGTCAGCCTAAAACTGGGAGCTGATTCTACAGAAGAGGATCTGCCTCACCTTCTACTGTTAGAGCCTCTAGGAACCAACAGTAAACCTGCAGTCTGAGAGCAAAGCGTTCTTTTTGGAACATATGGACCAATCAGATCTCTGATGTGTCATGGAGCTTATTATTAAGTTATTAAGGGCTTTATTTTTGAGAAGGAGAATCTTAAATTCTGTTCTGGATTTGACAGGAAGCCAATGGAGGGAAGTTAAAAAGGAATATGTAGAATGGATAGAATTAGGCTAGAAGGTATATTGTTTATAGTGGATTCATGGTTGTGCAATGTGTTTTGGAAAAGCAGCTAATTACTTTTAAACATAAATAATCAGCATAGTAACTGGATTGTTTTTTGTGGGAGTTATCTGTTGGACCAGCCTGGAGCTCTTTCCATTGATACCTTTATGTTCAAGTCATTCTAAGAGAATATTTAGTAGCAACTGTGTGAAAAGCAGCACTGAGATCAGACATCAGTCCATTATCTGAAGCCAAGAAAATATCATTAGTAACGTTCAGCAATGATGTCTCAGTGCTGTGACTGAAACCCTTCTAGCAGGTAGTTAGTTCAGATGCTCACACATTCTATTAGCAAATATATTCTCACGGATTTTATTTAAGAAAAGAATATCTGGAATTGACCAACACTCTTTCATGTAGAGAAGGTTTATTATGTAAAAGGTTCATCATGCCAAAGCATACAAGTAAGAAAATGCTCAACACACTGGTTTACATTTTTTTGCACAAATATTCTAGCTTCAAACAGAAGAAGCAACCAGAGTCAAAATAACTCTCTGCCACAAAACAAAATGGAGACGTGCACCAGATAAACCCACAGAGCTCTGAGTTCTGCAGCATGGCCTCGGTTCAGCGTGTTATGAGGACACAGCCAACCTGGAAAGATTTACTAGAAGGAGCTGGTAGTTGGCAGGTACTTTGTTCAGCTACCTGCCAAGTACCAAGATAAACAGCAGGAGAAAATTCCTGACATAACAAAAAAATAACAAAAAACCCCCCCCGAAAAACATGCAACTGGATCATAGAAAGTAGTGCTGGACAATATACCACCAGTAAATTATTATCACAATATTCGTGTCACAAACAACTGTTTAAAGTGCAATCATTTTTGGCTAATATATGACAAGTGTTTTGAACATGCATTATTCATGCTAATGTGACATTTAGCTATTTGGACGGAGTTTTACAGCAGCAGATGCTCACAGCAGACATAAGTAGCGTTGCCCAAAATGCTAAAGGTCACAGAGTGTAGGGAGAACAGGTGATTCCGAGAGGAAACAGAATATTATCTATCATCTTGGATGATAACATCATCCAGATAATGGGGATAATAATTCCCCGATATTATCGCCACTGCAAGATTTTCTAAAATCATCCATCCCTAGTAGAAAGCTAACCCTCTATTTTTTTGTCGGACTCTAGGTTAGGGTTGAGACACAAGAAAACAAGGCCACAGTTCACTCAAGATCACCAGAACTGCACAAATAACCAATTGGAAAATTCTTTCCAGCGTTCAGACGGTTGGGTCAGAATTTGGTGTAAAAGCAGGGCAAATATTTTCTAAGGTCCCCAGAATGCCACCGACCACAGCACAATGATGCATAATGTCACAAAACTCACACATTCTAAAGGTACCTTGTTGAACATTACAGTAAGTTCACTGCTCTCTCCTGACCTCCTTTGTCATCAGATTTCAGGCCAGCTGGGCATCTTTGGACTGTGGTGGAACAGATCTGCATCATGAACGATCAACTGTGAAATGCTAGCAGGCTAGCATCTCTCAGTTTCTGACAGCTTGTTGAATGTGTGACCTGAGGCAAGAGGACAGTTCAGTGGAGTTTGGATGAGTTCTTATTAGGTCCTGGATTTTAATGCAGTAAATGTTTTTAATCAAATACATAGATTTTAGCATGTTAAAATTTCGATGCAATTAATCATTAATCTGAACATACAAAAGTTCCGAACCGGAACCTTGTATCGAGGTTTCAGGTACGCCCATAAATCTTATGCACTGGTGACATCCACAATTAACAGCGAAGGATGAGAAAGCTGCTTCCCTTGATCCCAGTGGAGCAAGGGAAGTGTTTCTAGAAGTGCTGCTTCCAGAAATTGGTGGGTGCTGGAAAATACTATTGTTGTCTTCAAGTTGTGCTAAAAGTCTAAAAATAGCATCTCAGTGCTGAACATGTAGCAGCAGCACAGACGTCCCTAACACTAACGTCATCGTTTACAGACCACATTTCTACTGAAGTTCCAATAATGCTCAGGAGTTCTTGAAACACTGGAAAGCTCAATGGATATTATGGAACTTTGAACCAATCTGAGGGTGAAAGAACCTAAATAATAGATGAAAAACAGTAGAAATCTTTATTAGCTCAAATGTATATTTATTCAATTATTTAGTAGCGAAGAGTTTCTTAACTAAAAATGTTGCCTGTTCTTTTAATATGTATTTTTCAATTAAAATGCAATTAGTTAATTACAGATCTAGTCTAATCTCGACCCACCACCAGCTCTGACATATTCCCGTGTGTTTTTTTTTTTTTTTTGCATAATGCTCTGACTGTTCAATTTTAATGGATGATCTCAGGTTCAGGAGAAATAATTGCAGGTTTAGTCAATAAGAGCAAAGTCACGTTGTAACCTCACACTGGCTGCTGGCTCCAAGCACACGACTTGTGACCACGGCTCGGCACCACATCTATTATCCCAGAGTTCATCAGCTAGCCGAGGCAGGAAGTCAGCAGGAGACTGACTCAATTTGAATTGGACACGACTCGCAAATTATTCTCCTGCAGGGGAGTGTGCATGTTAATGGCACACTGCAGGCCTGTATGAGAGTGAGTGGCCTGCAAACACAGGGCCCAGTGTACGTGAGCACACACTGCAGGGGGAGAGGAGCAGAACAGACCGAAAGTCATCACATGAAAAGCAGGAGTGTTACAGGAGAGCACTGGAGTTTAGAGAGATTGAAGGGAAATATTAGGATCATTAATACACTTTTGAAGTTGTATTCAGTAGACTTGCCCCTGCAGTGAGATAAATGTACTTACACTGATAGCAGGAAAGATCAGCCTTCACCCTCTGACAACTTGGTGAATTCTTAAAGCAGGATGTGAAAACTGGCTCTTTCAACAAGACACTGTGGCCCTGGAAGCTCATCAGTTTTGTGAGAAACATTGACACTTGTAAATAGTTCTTCCCTGTATTGCTTTGTTTATTTATTTGTGTTAATTTTTACTCTTTTACCTTTCGATCAGTGTCCCTCTACCCTGGTCCTTGTGGCACACTACCCTGTATGTTTTCGCTGTTTTCTTGCTTCAGTCCAGGTGATTTCAATTGACAGGTGTTTGCTGAACTGCAATTAGCTGAACCAGACATAGTAAAGCAGGGAAACATCTAAAACAGGCAGGACAGTGTGCCACAAGGGCCAGAGCTGAGAAACACTGCTTTAGATCATTTTAGGTTTGTTCCACACATGGCAGACAGGGGGAGCTCTTCATGTCCGTTTATTTTCAGAAGAAGTATCAGTAGAAGTCATGTTATTCGCGCAGAGTACGGCTCACCTCAGTTCTTCACTAAGACTGAACAAAAACACCAAACAGACCATGGTGTGGCTCAGTGGTAGAGCAGGCTCACCATATGCAAAAACTACTGTGATTGATGCAGCAGTCCCGGGTTCAATTTCCGTCCCCGAACTGGGACTTCTCTCTCTTCCCTACTTGTTGCTGAGCTGCTAATGAACACAAGCTGCCAACAGTCATGTTGGGGCACTGGATGTCTTATTGAACTTTCAGAGATCAAAAGGTCTTTAAGAGTTTTGGGGATTATATATATGTTATAATCTCATTCTCCCCTCCCCTTCTGCCTTCCTCACTCAGTTCCTTCAGACTAGCAGCAGCAGCAATTAGCAAACACCTGCTGACAACTACTTCTCAGTCCAACGCTACTAACAATGGTGGTGAGTGGCATCATAAAGTGATCATGTGCTGAAGGTAGAGTGTCTGAAATGGCAGGAGATTTTTAAAGAGACAGAGCCCCAATTTCAAGGCATCAGCTATGGTACAAAACCAAATTTAATTGAAGTTGTTTTATATATACAGCATTTTCACAACAAATGAAGTTACACTGATTATGAGATTGTACTACACAAGTGCTCCTGATAAAACATTTCCTTTAATAAATGTGTGTCCAATCACTTCACTAATGATCAATCCTTTTGGTACCATAAAAAAAACCCTTGTCATGTTGGTAACAACTAGGATCTGCTGAGGAAAGATCCTGCTGTTGTTCTACAGGATCTATATATATACATATATCTACAGGATACAGGATATATAGATCCTGTAGATATACAGATCTACAGGATCTATATATATATAAACATATATATATATATATGGGGATTTTAGACATATCTGGAGGGACTGATCAGACCAAACAGCTTAATGGTAAAAACGAGAGCCTCATCAGGTCTTATGTGATTCTAATCAGCTCTGCAGACACACTGCAGCTTTGTTCTGCGTGGGCCTCCTGCTCGCCTGTCACAGAGAAGACTCTGAGGCCAGAGGTTTCCCTGGCAGAGCCGTGCATTATCACACTCCGCCTGATCCCCCCAGGGCTAAATACAAGCCAGCACCTCCCCACAGCCCTCTCTGTGTCTTCCCATGCCCTGGCCAGTTTGTCCTGTAATGGGTTCACTCTCCCATGCAATCCTTTCACTCTTCAATGCTCTGAGTATCTCTTTTGCTGCCTTTTTCTCCACCCCGGCCCCTCACCCTTCCTCCCAGACTCCTCGTCTCTGTTCATGAGTGTGTCCATGACTATAGACTAAGGTAGATGGATGGATGGAGGTTGGTGTTTATCGTCTGATCTGATGAGGCCCATGGGGAACACATTATGCTGGACTTTGTCTCAGTGGTCTCAGCTCTTCCTGCTTCTCTCTTCAGAACAGCAGAACGGGTTCCTACTCACTTCTGACATCACAAAACCCAAACCTGCAGCACAAATAAGCACATCACTTTCTCCCAGTTGGCAAAACTATAAAACATTTTGTTACGCATTATGTTGCAGCACAGAGAGCAGAGGCTTTCTTCTACACCATTCTTCTGCCTTAATGTATGCATGTGACTGGTTAGGCTGGTTGAACACAGAGTGGTGAGCAACAGAAAAGAGACGGAGGATTGCACGGAAGCTGTTGCATTATTCATCGTGTTGGATAAGGTTTAATTAAAAGTGCTGCTCGGCATTGTGAGGGGAATGAATGTGTGTTTTGCCTCGCCTGTCGCTGCCTCATTCACGTTCGCTATGCTCGACTTATCAAAGCTGGGCCTTCGCCCCTCCTCTTTCGCCGGCATATGTTAGCATAATTCCGGAGCTGAGAACTTTGGCGTTACGGGGAGAGGCAGAACTTCACTGAGGCAATGCTGGAACTCACTGGGATTCTGTGAAGAATTCCAACAGATAAAAGATCTCACAAGGTGTTTATGTTGCTCATGTGTGTCTGTACAGCACTGTCACACTGGAAGTGAATGTGTGTACATCAGAGTTTCTTTGTATTTCTTCCCTCAACAAACCTGTCAAAGAACATTGAAAGTGGAGGAATTTTATCAGCTCTCCTCTCTGACTCTTGATTCCAAACAGTCATCTCAGCGTTCCATGTAGCTTTATCATTTTTTGTTCTGCCTTTGTTCTCATTCGCAACTACCACACACACTCAGACCGACGTGCAATTTAGGGAAACCGGTATGTGTAAAGTTATTGAACTGGTGGACGAAACCAGAGTCCGCTGAGAGAACCCATTCATTATCAGGGAGGACATGCAAATTCATTCAGAAGAGGAATGCTGTAAGCATTTAAAGATAGAACCTTTTAGAGCCAGTGCTGCTCTTTTTTGAGCCTAATGTCAACTTCCCAATCTGTAAATATGACTCAAAAACAACTTTGTGAAAATTTTCTATAAACATTATTTACTATTTCTGATCTTTGATCAGTAGAGATGAGACTTGACAGGGTTTAACAAAATAGTATTCAGCTGAAATTAAGTGGAAACACAGTTCACCATTATTCACTTCATAACAGGGGATATTAAAACTCAAAACAAAACATTACACCATGTGTCTGGTCTGTTGGTGTTTTGAATTTTGTTGGCCTTAGACAGGTTAAATTGGAGCTAGCACACCCTCAACTTTTGATGAAAAGAAGTTTTTCCTTGTGGCCCAAAAAAGACCCGGTGCCAGCATAGAGCCAAATATTCTAGACCTGAGAGGAAACTGGATAATGAGGGAGGAATAGGAACATCCTAACCACTAATTCTACCCTCAAATTAGCAGTTAGCTGCATTAAAAAGCTTGTTATGAACCATTTGCCATCTATTTTCATTCTTTTCAGTATTTAGGATAATGTGAAGAGTGTAGTCTAGTTAAACTGATACGGAACCATTAGGTAGATTGATAATCAGCAGTTTAGCAATTTATGTGATAGTCTACAGCAAAAATGCTTTACTGTTGCAGTCTAAGTTTAAGTATGCATTCACACCAGCCATGTTTAGTCCACCTTAATTTTAAACACTAGTTCCTTTGCCTAGAAAGTCTGTTTCATTTGGGTGAAAATGCGTATTCAAATTCTGACACAGACCAAAAAAGCTACATCTGGTCCGCCTAAAAACCCAAACCCAAACTTATTCTGAAGTGAACTCTGGTGTGGTTTGAATGGATATGCGAACACCAAGCGGACCAGAGACTGCTCCAAAAGCAAGACGTTAACAACAGTGAAGGGTATTCTGGGTAAATACAATCAAAGCAAACACCTCGATATGGCGCTAGCAGGAAAAATGTCTCATTGTCTTTAACCAAATAACAAATCCTTCCACCCACTAAAATCTGATGCTACCATATTTCTTCTTGGTGCAGCACCATCACAGATGAGGAGGAGAACAAGTTTTTCAAATTTTGGCAGTGAAAACATCCATACAACACCAGTTGAACCAAGTTGTTTTGCTGCAGAGAAGCAGCTCCGATCTTGTCATTTGTTGCCGGTACTTTTACTAGACCACAACAGTCATTAATGCTTGAGATAATGATGGAAGTGGTTAATTTCTTGACTGTTAAGACATAGCTCTTTCGTTTGAGTCTGACTACATCAATAATCTTGCTTCCACATACAACTAACAACTCCGCAGCATAAGAACAAATACTTAATATCATCAGGACAAATGGAAATCTATTAAAAATCTATTTCAGAGTAGAACATTTTTTCTGCATGTTCTGAATAGAGTCAGGACAAAAAGCACAACCAGCATAATTCCACGAATTACCATATTTTCATGGTGAAAATGCCTAGTGTATTTAATACTGTTTTTTACCGACACTTCCACCGACGCAAAGCTAATTCTATTCGTGTTTTCTAGCCTAAATATAAAATGTTCTGCATGTTTTCACCAAAGGGAAAAAAAAAAGGTTTTCTAAAGCCAAATTTTTTGATATCCCATTTGGATCCAAAAAAGGATTGCAAACCGAAGCGAGAACCATGACACCACCATGTGTGGTCACACCTTTGTTAAGAAGATCAGAAACAAGTCTTTATGTAAAAGTTTCTAATCACAGAATTCTTGTGTTGGGTTATGGAAAGTTCATGTCTGGTTCTGTAGCGATTGGATGCATTCTCCATCTGTGTCAAAGTTGGTTCACACAATAAATAACACCAAGTTAATTAATTAGATATCGAAGAAATGAAAGTAAATACATTCAACTAAACTCATATTGACCAAAGTCACGATGTTTCCTTGTTGACTGAACGTGATTAGCCTTTTGTCGTACACATCGACAGCTGTTTTCAGATCGACCTGAGCCAAGCTGAGGTACAGGTTTATGGAAACATATACAATGAAGATCTTCTCATTTAAAGTCAGACAAGTGAACTTAATCCTCTGTTATTGTGCTTTGGATGCACAGCATGAGGTGTGTCAGAACAGAGCAGTAGAGGAGTGGAAACAGGCAGGCAGCCTAGTCAAAGATGGAGCTCTGCGTGGCCTGGAGGAAAACCAGCAAACACACTTGTCTTCAGCACATGCACACACACACACACTTGAAGGCCTGAACAAAGGGGAAACAGGAGGTATAGATTGACTCATCGTGGTGGGAGTACGGTGCAGTGATTTCACGGCTGGTTGTTGGCTAACAAGGCCCTGCATCGCTCTCTGCACCGCGGGGCCTGTTATTAGGAATGTGTGTGTGTCTGCCTGTCTGTCAACAACTGTGTGTGTTACCTGGGAGACAGACTTAAAGTCCCAGGACTCTGGGGCAGAAAGGAGTGCTGTTTGGAGGGTGTGGAGGAGGTGGAGCAGCCTGGCTCAGCCTGGACTCCTGGAAAGCCCGGCACCGGGGGCTGTTTGGAGGCTTATTAACCCTTTACGCTGTTTACCCAGTCAGAGCCATGCCTCTGTTCTCAGCAGGATGGAGCGTCTTCCTCCTGTTCAGAATAAAGCCCAACAGCCCCTTATCCCCAAAAAGCCCCACATTTTTATTCCATTTCCATCTAGGAAAATCGAATGGTTTCATTAGCTTATTTCCTCACTCAGAGAGAAAACATTCTGCATTTTTCTTTTATGTAAATCCTAACACCTTGGGAAGGATTCAAACCCGACACACCGTCACTTTCCCTCTGTCTGGCCCATTAGACACAAATAGCCCCTAAACGCTCCTGATATCAGCTTCTAACACACAAACAAACACATCAGCATCATGACTGTAATATTCACAGTGGTGTCATATGATTCAGTCAGCTCTGACCTACTTTTGTCCTGATGGGTATGAAGCAGTTTGAGGGATGCAGCATGTTGGTGTGGGTCTGCATTGCAAGTTGCAGGTCAGCTGCTTGTTTAAATCTGATCGTCATTTCATCTCCAGAACTTTAAGATGGTTGTCTGGAATTCAAACGAGTTCCACGTACCGTACATTTTGGTTTCCTTGTTACATCCCCCTGTGCCAATGCAGTGCTAATGTTAGTGCTTTTAATTGAGGTGCTCTAAATTCTCCTTTATCCCTGCAGCTGCCCTGCTGAAATTCTTATCAGATAAATGAAATCTTAGATTACTATATTCAGATCCAGA
Source organism: Poeciliopsis paucimaculata (assembly GCA_903067055.1). Taxonomy (NCBI): domain Eukaryota; kingdom Metazoa; phylum Chordata; class Actinopteri; order Cyprinodontiformes; family Poeciliidae; genus Poeciliopsis; species Poeciliopsis paucimaculata. The sequence goes on along the minus strand of CAEGAD010084497.1, from coordinate 67,055 downwards.
ATGTTCCAAACAGATGTTGAAGGTTCATAAGGTTAAAACTGAACCCCAGTGATTTATTCAGTCTGTCCGGTGTTTACTGAAAGGTCAGACATGTCTTAAAACATTCCAGATTTCCTTTGAATAATTTCTTATTTATGATTCTTTTGACTTCATCTCACTCATATTTAAAAAACGCAGATTACATCACAGCGATACAACGAATCAGTTGCTATGCTAACTAGGCTTAGCATTTACAACACACGCCACATAAGATTGTAATTGGCAGCACTAAGACCCTCTTCCTTGCTCTGGTTGGTTGTTTCTAGTTCGCACTGGCAGAAGGCAGAGGATCTCATTTTTTCACAGATTATCTGTTTCATACTGTCACATTATGGCGACAATTACAAAAATATTTCTTGTTTATAAGTTACATACTGCAATAATATAATATAGTATATTATTATATCTGGATCTGACGTGCACCTTTAATTTCAGGCTGATGCTGAACCACAAGTGTTGCAGCACCTGAACACCTGCTGTTATCACTAAAAGCCCAGGTTATGGTTCTGCACTGCACAGCAAGTGGGTTTATGTTTTTTGTTGGGGGGTTTTTGTACAGCTTCTCAGACCTCATTCAGTTTTCTCTTTCTTATTCATTGTGTTTATATTTACATATGCTGGTGCTGCAGACTCCTGCTCTGAAGAAAGCAGCATTACTGTCTTTAGAAGTCAAAGCCGTCTAATTGTTTGAAAATTGTTTGAAAAAGCTGTCTCAGACTTTGTTTAGGACGTCTCTGCTGGAGTGTGGTGATGGAGGTGGGAGACATAAGGAGCGCAGCTGAATGCTGCGGCATGTTGCTTTAGTTAGGCTCTATTGATATAGCGTCTGTCTTCTAACTCACAGGAAGAAAGTGAAAATATTCCATTTAGAAATGCTCATCACAGCCCCCTCAGTGCCAGACCTCATGCTTGGAAAATGAATTATACATATGCTTGATTAACCAGCTGAGTCCCTGTGCACGATCCCTGAGCAAACACATGCTTTTTGGAATAAATTAAATCCAAAGGGAAAAAAAATCATCTTCAGCATCAACAGGAGTTTCTAAATAATTATGTAAATATGAAACAAATTTCCCAAGCAGATATCCTCCTCTGCAGTCCTCCTCCGTCATTCTTATGCATGCCTGGTAAATTAACTAAACTATGAAGATCGTTATACTTACACAAAATAGGCTAATTAATACTCTTGACAATAGTGTTCTCCAGAGGGGGTGATGCTGAACTAAATCTTCATCACACAGAATTGGAAACCCGAAGCCGCACAGCAGCGGCACGCTGAGTGCTCTCTGAGTGGGGGTGGAGCTCATGACGGCCCCTAGCTGCCACTGGATCTCGCAGGAAGTCAACCAGGTGCAGCACTGACACGGCAGCACTGCTATCCAAGTTTCTCCAAGTCCAAAAACCTGCTTCTACAGCTGTAAGCTGAAGGCTGAACTGAGTGAAGCCGTGTGCTTTTGTGCCAGGGCTGCATTTGAATATGGATTATGGAATGTACAGCTGGTGGGGAGGAGGGAGACGGACTGCCTAATTATATACAGACTTATAATGACCGCCCCCGTCTCATTTTGCACAGCTCTATCCTAAGACTTAATGAGGAGAGCATAAGAGGAAAGCTCTGCTTTTTTTGTGGAAAATAATGGAAGAAATTCATAATTGCATAAAGAGGTTCAACAGTTGTTTTTTTTTTTTTTTACCCTCTTGTTTACACCAAGGGAGAGTCCTTGTCAGGTTTGCCCACATGCAGAGGGAGTCCGGGGGGTGGGGGGTGCTTAAATATTCAAAGAGGAAATTGGATGGACTAGTTGGAACACACAATAAAAAGCAAATATTCATACCAGTGAAAATAAGTTCTATTATTTAATTCATTTAATTTTTGTTTTTATTTCCTTTACTCAATAATAAATATAAATAGTTCATGTAACAACCAAAATAAATCATGAATGAAAAGGAGCAGGAAGAATATAAACTTATATCTGCCCTTTATTATCATAAAAAGAAAATTAGATATTCAGCTCAGAAGACTATTGTAGACATATTCCAAATACACACAAAAAATAGACAAAAAAAATTCACTTCTCAACGCCATCACCATAGTAATTTTCAAACACTACGGTTGCCAGTGATGGATAAGAAACATCCATCTTACTTAAAGTAAGATAAATCTTACTTTAAGTATACTTTTTCAGTCTGTAGATTCTGGCTTAATTTGGTGCTTCACTGATAAAGATGGTTACAACTGTCAAATGCTTTACTCTCATACCAGGTCACTGTTTAAATTCAAAAACTGTATGTGTTCTTTCTGATGAAGGAAAAGCAGGTCGTCTCATTCCTCTACGGATGTTTATTAGGAACATCAAGGCAGTGGTCTATCTCAAGCAATGACAAATTCTGGAAAGGCAACAATCTGACATCCAGATCTTAGTTATTTGCCTATCAAACGAGATAAACATGGTGCACTAGTTCCATAGTTATTTATTGCCCTAAATAGATACAGTAGTAGCTGCATCTCCTTTAGAAATGTATGCAAAACTTTGTCCATATTCCAATGTCCATAAAACAGAATTTCAAAATTGTGGTGTTTCCATTGAATAAGAAATTAAAATCACACATGAATATGTTTGTTCATGCGATAAGTCATGAAAGAAACATGCCATCCCATAATCCCCCAACTACTTCCTGTCATCTTCTTCTTCATGGTTTGTGCCAGTGGTAACATCCGGTAGTTCATTATGTGACTCGCACGATGTATAAAAAGTGTTTTTATTGCAGTTTTCCGAAATAAACCACATTCAGTTTGGTCAAAAACAACTTATCCTAGCACCAAAGCATATCAAAAACTGAGACAGCTTTGAAACTTGCGTGTTTCCATTAGGCAAATCTATTTTTGGTAAGTCAAATCGTGCAAGTATATGGTCAATGGAAACGTAGCTACTGATAGATAGCATAATCAGTAATGTGACACACGTCAGGACTGCTTTAAATAGCTAATTCACTTTTGGATTTAACTATCAATATACCTTACCTTGATATTGTAAAGAACTATATGCAGTCTTCTCTCTGTGCCTGCTGGTGTATGATGCGGATAATCCTATCTGCTGAAGTCCGGTCCGGTCTGACCTAGCTGGTTATAATTAATTAAACCTCTGAGGCCCAGCTGATATTCCATAGATTCCCCTCCTCTGTAAACTGCACATATAAGTGTATTCATACCCCTCTAGGTATCAGACACCCTCCTAAAAGACGTGTGTGTGTGCGTGGATGCGTGTGCGTTTATGTGTGGTACTGTAAAACACAGAAAGAATTCAAGAAAATCCAAATTCTCACTCATGTTCTCTCCCCCATTCTAAATAGCTAAATTGGCTCTATGTGCCGTGCCCCCTCTGTCTGTATTTGCCTATAATCCCATTAGAAAGAGAGAGGAGAACGTACAGAAATAGAATAGTGTGTTCAAGCTGATTTCCTCACTAAATGCAGCCATTTAGGCCTCAATAAAACCGCTTTCACAGCCACCAACAGCAGCCCCAACACTCTGATATGAAGGGAGGCTAACGTGCTTAGATGGCCCATTTCAAAAAGCATAGCGGCTCAGACTGGTGAATGGTGATCATGGAAATGTAGCTGCTTTCATTGACGTTGATTGTTTACTCGGTTCAAGCTTGGCCGAAGCTGGAATCCAAATAAAAAATAGAAAATTCTGCCTGTCAAGAGCCCCTGGAAAAATAAACACATTAATTTTTAATACTCACAACACTTTTGTTGTGTTTATGTGACAGTTATGTTTTTAAATATATTTTGTAAGACTATATTCATTTTTTTTTTTTTTTTTTTCTGCAAGAACATACTTTATTTATTAAATGGAGGTGATTAATTTTTTTTGTGAACTTCACCCACAAAAACAAGCCAAATATTATTATATGACAGGTAAAATAGCTTGCTAAAATAACATTTTCAAATTTGAACGGCTCTTTGAAGTGAACAGACCCTGAAGATTCAGTTCCATTCAAGGAAGCAATAAGGAGCTTTAAGTCCCATCACTATCATGGTGTTCTTTAACCCACATGATTTCCAAATGAGCTTTGAATGTAACCAAGACGCTCAAACTGGTTTTCAACTAACCTTAATATGAGCAGTCTGTTTGTCCCAAAGTTGCCACTGGGCTCTCAGCCCTTCATCTGGAGATAGAACCATGTCACAGTTTGGCTGCAAGGCAAATCTATTCATCACACTGATTTTCTAGTGCAGTGAGGGGATTTGCTCCCTGGGGTTCAAGCAGCCTCATGCCTCAGTGCTGGTGAATGCTCAGTAGGGTTGGACTGTATCCATTTTAATGCCATTAAGCCTTCCTAAAAATGATGGGTTTGTGATGTCAATCAGCAGCTTGTCCAGGCAGGTCCCAGTACACATCCCAGTCAGGTTCTGTTTCTCTAAGGATTATTTTCTGCATGAAATTAAAGAAGACCAAAAATACATCATTGTTTGTTTGTTTGTTTGTTTGTTTGCTTGTTTTTTTTTTTATCCTGCTGTATCAGTCAGTGTCCCCCAAAACTGAATCAAGTATAACATTACATCCCTACTTTTATTATAGCATATAAAACCAGCTTTTACAGCTAGAAGTTTGCTAACTTGACTACATAGTAATAGGAGTGTAATGTCTAACATTCAAATTCAAGGGCAGACTGTCCATTAGTATTAAGAATCCAAACATTGATGCTTTAAGTATTTACTTATCGGAGGGTTTTTGTTTGTGCTGCAGCCATAGCCAGCTCCTCTCTGAGTGAGCCTGTTGTTGCTCTTGTACATATTGGACTAAACCATTGTTCTAACAATGGCAGGGGAGGACCTCAAAATTTATCCTTACTTTTTTTTTCTTAGATGAATGACGGATTTATTTCATCCTTTGTTTCTTTTTTGTTTCTTTGTTTGAATAAAAAGTTTGTTTTTTGGGGGTTTTTTTTATTATTATTTGTTGGGGGGGTCAATTCTAAGCTTTTTCCTAGATTAGGAGGGTAGAGGGGACTCTGATTTCCACCCATGATTGAAATGTCTTTAGACCAGGCAGTTTGTTTAATTTGCTTCTACATTAAATATTTGGAAAATATTTCCCTTTTGTGATCCCATCTAGATGGTCACCATAATTTATTATCATTAGTTTGGGAATAATGTTCCCACTGCAGTACTTTCCCATTATTTACCAAATAAATTCCCCAATGTAGTCATGCCTGCAAATCTTCAGAAACCTCTTCCATTCAGATACATAAAGCCTTATTAAATATTAATCGGTGTAAATTAGGATTTGTAAAATCTTCAACTGGGTATGAATATTTTATGATGTTTATTTTCCCTCCTTCAGAATTGGCAAATTTCTTCATCTGCAAAGTGGATGTGGTGTTTGAAAGAAAAGTTCCAAACTGAATTCCTGAGCAAATGTTCGCATGAGCCACAGCTTTCTAACAAGGTGATGCAGGACTGTTTGTGTGTCAGCTGCACAAACACTCACACACAGATACACACACACGCCACGATAGTGGGGGAACTTAATCTGAAGTGTTATAATGCAGCTGATGCTGATTGTGGACTCCATGAATGCAACAAGTGGCTTGAATATGAGGGAATTACTGACAGTAACCTAATACTACTCCTGAGTGATGAGTTTTACTTATTAATCAGATATGTGGGGGAGATAAACAGAGAGTCTGTTGTGCTGTGTTTATAGTTTGTGTAATAAAATAAGGTGGTTTAACAATAATATAGCGACGAAGATGTCATATTTATATGCAAATATTAAGAAAACACAAGATCATTGGTTTCCATGTGCTTATTTTTCTTTACTGACACAAAGATTATCCTTTAAGAAAGGAGCTGGGTTAGGCTTGAATAAATTGACTGATAGGCTAGCTACTTTTATAACTACTGTTGTATAACTGGAAAACAATGGGTAGCCTTTTCCAGCGTCCATTCAGATTGATTTTTAATCGAAAATGAATGCCTACCGGGCCGAGAGAAGTTCTATTATAATCCATTGCTGTTGTTCGTGGACGTCGCTGGTGCGTCGGCGAAATGTAACAGAAACGCAATGCAAGGTTCCGGCTAAGAACTTTTGTATATTAAAAAAAGAGGTACTTAATTGTGTTAAGATTTTAAATGTTAAAATGTAAGTAAATACTTAATCAAAATTAATATATTTAAGGTCCCAGCTCCATACTATCCACACAAACATGTGATTTAGGAAAATCAATAAACCTAACCATCATGTGTTTGGAGGAAAGCAGAAAACCAACAGAGATCACTAATGATCTCTGAGAGCTCTCTAGTCCAGGATATTGCTGTCTAGATTTGTGATTAAAGAGGCACCAGATGCAGGTCAAAGTGTTTTTGCAGGTTTTCTGACTTAACTGCTTTCTTATGTGTGTTATCTTATCCCACAGAGCTACATGCCGCTTTTAATGGCATTTTAAAAGTTGGACTTAAGACGTACTTTTCATATCATTATATGTTCACCTGATTTTTCCATATAGAAGAATCTGATTGTAGCAATAAGGGCTCACATGCAGAGACTAACTGTGGTAAAACAGCGTTCTTTAGGAGTGAAATAAGGAGAAGTTTAGAGTGTGTGCGTGTGGGCGTGTGGGCGTGTGTGTGGGCGTGTGGGGGTGTGTGTGTGTGTGTGTGGAATTGCTAGAAGAGCACGTCATGGAACACAGGCAGAATACCAGAAGAATCCAGCAAGAAACAATTAACAACCCAAGCATAAATACTTAGGCAGAGGTGGAAAATGACAAAGGAACCACATGAACTAATCAGAGGAGATGCAAAACAGCTGTAGCAGAAGGAAACAAAGTGAGACTCATGGTCTGGTAGTCTGTCCACCAAACTGTGGAGGAAAGACTAATGTTGTGCTGTGGATCAACCTCATCTGGGTAGAGTAAGGTAGCACCAGCCAAAGGAGTATCTGACAGTGCTCCATATAACACACCATGAACCCAGCCTCTTCCTTGGACTCTGGCCTGAAAAAATACACCCATAACTTATATTAAGCCTTGGATTGTGCAGAGTTACACTCTGTTCAGAATTTCTCACCAACAGAGACCGACTTTCCTAGGCATCCTGTGTTCCACAGCAGTACCTTCTATAAATAAGGTCATATTAACGCTAACTAAACTTTTATTTATTCTTTACATTTGGCTCACAAAGAAAAAGTTACTTTCTCTGAACATCCGCTGCATCTCTTACCATACTTGATCAGAGGCCCTGACAGGAGCTGTGAGGCTGTTATCAAGCTGCTTTCCTTTAGGCTTCTCTTCTTTTTCTCTATTTGCTGTAAGGATGCTCTCATGTTTCCAGTCATAACAGAAATATTGTCTCATTCTCCTGCTAAAATTAAGAAAATGACAAAAGTAACGGTTTGTATACATGATTCGTTGTTCCTTTTTGACATGTAAGGAGTGTTGCATTACATGCGCTGGTTCCCAGTGTATATTATTACACACGTTAAAACCTGATGTGAAAGAAAATCTGACTTATTGTATGTTTTGACCTTATTCAAAAACACGCCTGCCTTGATTCTTTCATGCATGTTTGAGAAATCCTTTAATCTCCCATGGCAACCGTTCCGCTGTTCTAAACGCTCGGTGGCACTAAGCCCCACCTTCGAGGACACAGCTCACTGCGAACAACTTGCCTGTGACACCCCCACTTAGCTCCTTCAGACAAGCCAGCAGCAATCAGCAAACACCTGGTGGAACTGTGCATCTGCTGAGCTCATTATAGGAGCTACTTCTCAGAGCATCCCTGATAAAATCTTTGTTATAGGTTTAGTAGAGGAGCCGTGTCTTTCTGAAGGCGGAGTTTCAGAAAGAGCAGGAGTTTTTAAAGAGACAGATACCCAAATTCAATTCATTAAGTTAACTCATATTACATATATACAGATGTTTTATAAAAACTGAAGGTAACATATTTGCTTTATTGTGATATGAAATGGCACTATGTGCCTGGAAAATACGTAATACTGCCCCTATAAAAGACATGCGTTTACATGAGATATCAGCATAACAAAGCAGCTACATAGGGCTTCATAGTAATAGTATCACTTACTTATTTATCAATATTTACTAAAACATACCTATTTGAAAGTAGATAAACAAAATGACAACAACCTACCTTGCCAACTAAAATAAACAGGAGAAAACAAAGTGCAAATACAATCTGCAGCTCCACCAGAGCTGAGAGCTGTTTGAACAGAATCAGCAGAACAACGTGGCTGGATGAGCAGAGGACGAATGGCAGGAAGTCCACTACAGCGACTCTTATACCCCTCATGCCTCCAGTCTTCTGAATCCACAAATCACTGACAGACACCTGTACACTCAAATGTACTTACAGTATGAGGAGCAAAGCACTTTATGGCACCATGAAATATTGATGAAATAAAATATTAAAAGATGAAATAATTATACAGCTTCTATGTGAAATAGGATAACTTTTGATGCAAAATTTGATCATTCACTCACGTTTGTTGGCTTGTAGATTTCCCTGGTAGATCAGGATACTAAACTTAAATGTGCCTACAGCCAGTAGTCAAGAATTTACATCTGTTGGAAAAATACACTTTGAACCACACAGGAGGAATAAGTCTCATTCATTTCCACCCCATCACACGCTTCCACTTGAATAAAATCAAATGTAATTGGATTTCATTTACGTTATGGGCTGTGATTGGCTGGTGACCTGTCCACAGTGTACCTCACCTCTCAATCACCAGGTTCATTGCAACCATGAGTGAATAAGCAGGTATGACAATGGACGGATTGAACGTTGTTTCCCCCCCACCAATAATTTCATGTCGTTTTGATTTGTTAATAAAAATCTTGTCATCCTAAATCAGTTTTTAACACTTCATAAAACATCTCTCCTGAGAAGAGAGAGAGAGAGAAACATCGAGATTAGAAACACATATTCTGCAGAACTAAAATTATATTACTGCATGCCACAAATATTTAACTCAAGCTAGCACAGTTTGTCCATCCAGCCATATCACTGAAGTTTTGCTCAGATTTTAGGGGCCTCTCAAGCAGATGTGTATCCACTGAAGCCTCGACACACGCAGGAATGTGTGTATCATAATTTGCACCTGCACTTGAAGAGCCAAGTCTCAGTGGGTCGATGTGGAAGAGAGCATTGGCAGCAATGTGTTTCAATGTTAGATTTACACTTGCAATTGCTGCTGAGTTAGTGTTTGTATGTGGAAGGGTAAGGGGAATGTGGGAAGGGTCTGTGTGCGCGTATGTGTGTGTGTAGACTTAGTGAATTTTGTAATTTTAGCCATTAATACTAATTCTGGAGACGCTTAGCAAAAGGGGTAAGTTGCCATTATAGGAATATAATAGGAAACACACGAACATGCAGCACAGCATCGACTGCTTCTGATCGAGTCTACGCTCACTTTAAAGGCTCATGCTCAGACCGAGGCAACTGAGGCAAGAAAACACAGAAAGAGATTGTGTTTGAGTACAGACAGGCGGTGAGCACACAAGCTGTGGAGCCGAGTGCTTATTTTAATTTTTATAACTAAATTTATGTGGGTTTATTTTTTTCTGCAGCAACATTTCTCAGTAGATATACAAAAATACTCAATAATCGCATGAGCTGCTACACTTTTAGTAAACTGGTTTGAAACTAGTTTCAAACTGGTTTGCCTGTGAGCAACTACTCAACTCACAGGCAATCATTCAACTTGAAAATGAATCAACCAGAAAAGCAAATGGCACATGGCCTGTACATGTAATGTGTTATATCAAGTATGGAGGACTCCGAAGCGCTTCACTCTACATACAGTCATTCACCCATTCACACACATTCATATGCTCATGGTGACAAGCTACTGTATAGTCGCCACATCTGCTCTGGGATAGTCAAGTCAACCAGTTTACCAACAAGTCAACCAACTATCTTAACAAACAACCCGCTATGGACCAACCACCCAACAAATCAGTCAGTAAACCAAAGAAACTAAGCCAACAAGTCATTTAACACATTCAACCCCTTAAGCAGCCAAACAACCAACCACTGAATCAAAAAGTTTTTATCGTTTTACAATCAGTCAGCCAACCAACAATCCATTGGAAGCATCCGGTCAGCCAGCTAACTAGCTCACTGTTAGGGTGTTAATAGGGCATTGTTTAATGTTTCAAACTCTAACTCCAGTTACTGATGATAAAACCTTAGTGGGACTTTGTGTCTTTCTCTTTGAATGGACTTTAGCACTTTAGTTTCTATTCCTGGAAAAATCCTCAGATATGATCGACTGTTGGCTTTATTTAATGCTGATAACTGAGCTGAAACAAATGTAAGAAGTTCAGTTAACTGGAGCATTTTTTTTATGTCTTTGTGCCATTTCTCCTTCATCATCCGCACACACCACAGAGACAGTGCAGAGTTTGTTGGAGATGTGGCAAAGTGCATTGCTTTTAAACATAGCTTTGAAGTCAAGTCCAAGAACAGATGTCCAAGGACGAAGCTGAACAAAAAGGAATGTTGGCAGGTACTCTAAATAAGATATGTTTACTCAGGCCTGAGACCTGGCAGTGTAGTGCTTCACTCATAGCACACACAGGGTTATCATAAGGCATCGTCAGCACACTTTCACAGTTCTTGGCATTCTGCGTAAAGTAGGGACAGCCTTCACAGACTCTTTAGACAAGATTAAACATGATGTAGGTAGACTGCAGGGTCAGGGGTCAGGGTCAAAGGTTTAGGGTTTAGGGTTTGGGGTGAAAGTGAAGGTGAGGAATGGAACATTAAATGGTCTGAATTTAAATAGAACATTTGCTGTTCTTGCTGACTACAAACACTAGAACCACAATCATACACTGATACACAGATCACTTAACGTCTGGCAGCATGGTGTAAGATGCCTTGCCTAGAGGCACCTCTACATTTGTCAGGAGGCAGCTGGAACTAAACTCACAGTTTTCAGATTGCACAACAATCAGAGCCACAGTTGCTACATTATCTGTTAAAAATGAACCACAATGCACATGCAGTCTGTATATACACGCCTTTTGTGTGTATTTACACAAAAGGTGCCAGAAAAACAAATCAGGTTGTTAAATGTGTGATAAGTCTAGAATGATGTTAATAAGGGAAAGTATTATTTGGCAGAAGCCGAAGTGGAGACATATACCCACTAAAGTATCACTACAAATGCTACAAGTATTTGTAGTGATATACTTTTAAGCAAATATATCACTACAAATATATATCCAAACTTGAAGCGTTTGGGCTGCTTTGCAGCCCCAGAACCTGTGCACCTGGCAAGACAAAGTTGATCATGAGAATTCCTTTAAATGAGCAATGCAAGCAGCAAGTTTGTAGTTTCCAACAAAAAGTCTAAAAAAAGAAAAGAATCAAGGTGCTGAAAGAGTCAAGACCTCAAACTTCTTAAGATGCTGTTGTTGAACAGTTCAAACTTGTGAAAAGTGTCTGCAAACTTCAAACCAATGAAGAAAACTATAGCAAAATCCATCACAATGTTGGGAGGAGATTACTTCAGACTTTCTTCTGCTAATGGTGCTTTTATGAGCCATTGAAACAATGTACTTCTGAATTTTGGCAGATTGTGAAGTTCTCTAAATCCTGGATGATGATTTTTTTTCCCCCCATATAATTAAAGTTGGAATGCTTCATCTTTCCATCCATGTTTAAACTCTTATCCACGAGACACCGCGTGGTTCCAGTAAGTGAACTACCTAAATTTAAACTTGTGTCAACCAAAGACTGTAAAGTGTTTATGACCTCTGCTCTGCTGCGTCTTTCTTTCAGTTCAACATAACATAAATGATTCTCACCAGGAAAACAAGTTAACCTTTATGTTGTTCTGAAGTAAAAGAACCTGAATGCAGTGACTGATAGCTCTGAAGAAAGCCTGGGTTATAATTGGGTAGCGCAATAATTAAATGCTGGATGTCTCATGAGAATGATCCAGCCCGTAACTAAACCCTGAGACAAACATTTACAGACCTGTGTTGTCTGAGAGTCAGACAGCTGGGCAGGACATTTCTAAAAAGGAGATTATTGCTTCATTGTAGTGTGATTTGTTGAGTCGTTGTGCTTTGACACTGAGATTTTTAAAGATTTTCTTTCTGCTGATAAGAGGAACTCCATCTCTATTATCAGCCAGCCATCAGTAAAACCCCAAAACCTACCCACCAACTCCATCTGCTTCCAAACTCGAGCCTCCATGCTACATAAACTCCCCTCTCCACCGTGCATTCTCCCCATGCATGCTTTTGACTCGAGAAAGCAGAAGCCTTCATCTGTGCTTTGTCCAACAGATCCTTCTGAAACAAGGAACTCCTTGTTGCTTTACAGGGTGTGTGACAGCATGGAGAGGGAGTTGATGACATTCATTCACCCACACACACTTTCTGTATCTCCTCATCCTTGTAGAGGCCTTTTGACAGCAGCTTGTTAACCTTTAGTCCATACCTGTTAAGTTTTGGACTTGATAGTATAGGAAATATGTATTCATCCACTGCTGCTGTTGGAGTGGGGGTGTGGGAGAGTTGGTGAGAGTTCAGATGTTTCCATTAGAGAGGCTCTAGATGGTGCCTTAGAGAACAGACAATCATCTTCATCATCCATGTAGGGATTGAAGTTCAGGCATATAGACATTTACTTTAGAGGAAGTGCTGGATGGATGGATGGATGGATGGATGGATGGATGGATGGATGGATGGATGGATGGATGGATGGATGGATGGATCTTTAGAGTTTGGGTAAACCCATAATGTTTTGCATACACAGATTGGGTTTTTCCACAGTCTGAGTTTGCATTCAGAATACAGTTCTTCAAACAAACTCATGTATTCCTTCCATTCTCTGGGAAGTTTAAGTTCTTCATGCCTAGCAAACTTGTCCTTTACTTCTCTTGAACCCTGAACTTGAGCAAAGTCTTTTCCCTGCTCTCCTGTACAGATCAATCCCACAGCCTCCATTTTCCGTTTAATATTTTGGAAAACTTCACTGTCCCTATGTGTTCACAGCAAAGGCCATGCCATGTTTTCATCTGTCCATATTCATATCAGAACTTATACCACATCCTTACACTGACCTGGGGCATTTTTCCCCCATCTATCCTATTACATCTGGGTTTGGTTTGGTTTGGTTCTGTTTACCCACAATGCTTTGTGTTGTAGTGCGCTCCCTGCATTTGGTTCCTTTAAACAGAGACATGTTTTTGATGATCCAGTTAACTGCTTTGCTTTGTTTTAGTGCCAGAATTGGACTGCATACTTAAACCTTCCCAAACAAATCAGGTCAGAGGTTGATTCTACTTCCTTCAGAAAGAACATCTTCTGACGGAATATATTTGTCTTTTAAATATTTTACTGAATTACAAATTAAAATACATTTAAATTAATTGACTTGATTTTGTTCTAGTTTCTAAACTGGTCAGCTATTGAACTGAAGTAGATTTTTGTTAACAGACTCCAGGATTCTCACTTTCTTCCTGTTCCAAATGAAAAATCTTCCACTTGTTGTTTGCTCCCTACATTCTCTGGACACCAGCAGCACATTCTCTCGTGATCACATGCACCTTTTGGAGTGGGCAAACTACAGGAGCACTCATCCAGTTGTTTGGGATTCCTGATGTGGAATGGACTGCTTTACTGAGAGCTGACTACCAAAGACTGGCAGAATCCAATCCTCAGACAATTGGGGGGGGGGCGATGGGGAGGAGGTAGGGCGGAGGGTGTGAGGAAACAGGTATTATTTATTAATCTCCAGATCCCTCCTTTACGTCAACCTCTTACTCCTCCTCCTTTTCCTCTGATCACTCCTTCTCTTGTTCCTCTCAGGCTCATCCTCTTCATCCTCTCCACCCCCCAATCCCTCACTCTCACCAGCTTGACATCCTTAACTCCTTCTCCTACTTACACTCCCTGCTTCTCTTCTTCAGCCTCTGATCTCTCTTGTACAATTTCCTGCTCCTCTCTGCCACGTCACAACTCTGCTCTGGGTTTGCTGCTCTGTTCTTTTCTTTTCTTCCAGTAAAAACAAACAACAAATGCATTATTTTAGAAATTAGCATGTTTTTGCGACTGATGAATATATCTTTTGACAGTGTCCAGTTATACAGGGTGATATGTAAACTGTGTTGGTAAAGTAATACAAGAGCATTTTTTCACTAGTGGCTAAAACAGTCAAATGTTAGCAAGGTTATAAATAGCATTAGCTGTGTTGATGTTATGTTTTTTGACCGTTTTCCTGATTTAATTGTTGTTCTCAGACAGAGGTATTGAGCTATTTGTGTCATTAGTTCATAAGTGTTGGAAGAAGGGAGTTGTTCTTGGTTAAGAGCAGAGCATTTCTTCAGACTGCAACAGTAGTACAGTGAGAACGTGGAGAAGATCGAACTTTACACAGATTATCTGTCACCTGGCCACTTTAACTTCTGCATGGTATGCAGAAGTCCACTGTTAGCTCATGTGAAACCCCTAGTAGCATGAGAACAAACTATAGCATCTGTGGTATGTGTTTTCTCCACACTGTCAGTGGTTTGGAGTGTGTTACTGACACACTGTGTCGTATCTTTGTCTGTTTCCAGGTGGCTGCTATGAAAAAAGAAAAGGTGAAGATAAAGATGGTGACATCGAGAAGGCCCCCCAGCTCTCTCTTAATTTATTACCTTCACAAAATGTATGCGTGAGTGTGCATATGCGCGTGTGTGTGTGATGCATGCATGCATCAGAAGGTGAGTGAAAAGGTGTGCATTTTGAATGGTACCTAAGATTTCAGACTATTATTTGCAAGTTTTGTTTACTTTTTATAAGGTTCCAATAACTCATATATCATTGTCACAGTAGAAGCAAAACAACTTTACTATCGCTACATATTGTGTTTTGTGTTTGTAACTAGCCTCCTATTTAAGAATGTATATTTGTATGTATGATGTAATCATCTAGAAACTATATAAAGGACAGTTTTATTATTATTGCTTGTTACCACTGAACGGTTCTCACCAGGGAAGCTCTCCCTGTAGACACACACATTCAGGAGGCTCAGTCCAATCACGCTGAAGACCACAGGAAGTCCTTAGGATTCTGATTCATTTATGTCCAGTTCAGCTCTGATTTGTGGACTTTTAGAGAGAAAAAAAACAATAAACAAGATGATGATGATGTCGATGATGATGATGATGATGATGATGATTATGAGAGCTTTAAAGTGATGCAACTCGTCCCCTGGCAGCCATGTTGGAGGTCCTCCATTCTTTGTACTTATTTCCTGGTGATGTTATGAATCACTTTTGTCTTTGTGGTTAATATTTTTATTTTTAAAAAGTCCTTTTTTAAAGGTTGCCGGGAGTTAGAGAGACAGTAGTAGCTGTAAAAAAAGAAAAAGAAAAGGCAATTATCCTAAAACATTTAGCTTTGCTGTTTTGTTTTTTCTTTTGTTTTTTTTCTGCTCTACATCATGCATATCAATATCAAATGGAAAAAGACCTGGCTAGTTTCTTTAAGGAAGCTGATAAAGCTGCCCATCTCTTCCAAATAAAAGAACATAAAAAACATGTGGTCTCATGTACAAAGAGTTGCACAAATTTCCTGATGAACCATATGAATATACCATACAGAGGACCCTGGTATTTGCAGGGGTTAGAGTCCACACCCGCTCACAAATAGATGAAATCCGCAAATAATTGAGAGTCTTTCTGAAAAGCCTTATAGCTGCTTATTTATATCATTCAAACACCAAATATATCTTAATGTGCATTTATACACAGTGAAAACTATCTTAGTTCTAACGCAGAAGCTATCAACAACAACCTTACTTATCTTTACTCTTTGGGATAATTGGTAAAATAAATGGTGCTCTTGGATTGGCCGGTTTAGAAATGCTAGCCAATAGCGTGTCAGGTACCATTGAACCAAGTTATTTTAACTCCCTAAACAGTTCTGTTTCTTTAGATAATCTCTATGAGAAATATGTGAACACTTCCCAAGAAAAATCCAGATTATAGCGAAAACATAAGTACAAATAGCTGGGAGTCCACTGTAGTTAAATATTTACCCTGCAGGTGGAATTCTTTTCTCTGAAATATCAAAAAACATTTCTTTATTGAAAAAAGGGTATTTGGAGATTCTCCTTATACCCCTTTTGTGTAGATGCACAAAAAAGCATTGGACAAGTAATGATCGTAATGATTTACAGATTGATTTGCAAAACCTATTAATATTGTATAACTGTTATAGTAACATGATTTCACACTGTTATTGTAAATGAAGGCAGGAGTGGGGAAAGGCTGAAGCTGAGACAACTGCTGTAAGAGAGGCACTCGGAGATGTAGGGACGTGAAATAACAAGACAAGGATTAGGTTGGATAAATGTCTCTGCTGAAGCTTAAATATGATGTATATTTTAAAAATCATCATTCTATCCTCACTCTGTCTCTCTGATATGTTAAACTCGTGGCATAATTTAGATTTCTAAGTATGTATTGGCAGTCTGAGGGAAGCTCAGAAGAATCCATGTCTGGGCTCCAAAGGGGGCATCCTGAGGATGGGGAGCCAGAAAACGGCCTTATCATGAGAAAGGACGGGGTGCCTCCATTTTGTGTCAAATCCTGTTAAGTTTCTCGGAACCAGCCGTGGTTTCAGCTGTGGTTCAGTCGGCCTTGTCTCTGTCGACTGGAAGAGACAATCAGCCGTGTCTCACTCTCTAAACAGATAGCGGCAGGTTGTTGGATGTTTGGCTTTTCTCTCTCCTGGAATTCAGAACTGCAAGCAAATCCAAAATCTTTCTACAAGATTCAAGTAAAACTGGATTGAACTACTCTTAGGAGAAAAACAGGATGTCCTTTTGACATGCATTTAAGTGTTCATGTTTTCAGCTTTTAATCCTATCAATTTAAAAGTTAATGCTTTTTAACAATGTCAGGAGGACAGGCTATGGAATTAAAAGATGATTTAGTTCAATCTAATGTGACCTGAGGGTTTTTTTTTAAAACAGTTTATAGAAGTTTTCACATCCGTACATATGTTTCAGGTCAGTTTTGGTGAGTTTGTAGGATGTTCTGATGTTTCATTTAACCTTTAAAAAAAATGAAGTAATCAGTCAGTCAAATTGCTGATGATGAAATGAATACAAAATATTTGGTGCACACAGACTTAATGAGCAGAAGATTAAAGTAATAAACAGAAATATCTCAATATTATAGTCACACTGTGCTGTTTACAATAACGTTTAAAAATAAATTTATTAATTAATAATAATAATAATAATAATAATAATAATAATAAAGCCAGTGAGTTCAAGGTACTTCCTACCACATGCTTTCTCACCAACAGCCTATCATCTGTACAAACTCTCATAGCAGCCATGACGTTTCGATATTTGTCCTGCTCAAATATCAATGCTTCTCTATTTAATTTATGGACAATCATCTGCATCCTTTGAACATGAGGCTCCTGCATTCTAATATTTCTAAATGGGACACTCTCATTGTATCGTTGGGTTGGGTAGCGTCAGTGGACCTCCATGATGGAACCAGATCTTGTTGTTGCAACCTGAAAGCTTCTCCTGAACAATCTGTGTTGAACATATTGATGATGAAGGGACAGCGCAAAGTGCTTTTAGACGCAATACTCCAATGGACCACAACGGCTCTGTTGGAAACATAGATTTGAGAGTAACAAACATGGGCAATATAAGTTTCAGTGCTTCCATCTGAGAATACGAGCTAATGTACATAAAGACAAAGCAGCAAGACAATAGGCTGAAAAGCCTCACTGTATGTTTTGATCCAGTTCTGAAAAATTCATCTTCCAAGTTTTCTGACATGTCAAAAAGTTTGATCGATCCATACTGATACCTATATCAGTTTGTTCCTGATTCAAGAGTTGTGACTACACCAGAGTTTTCTTTGACAAAGTGTGAAGGATGGGTCTATGTGCAGTCTGTGCTGCGAAGGTTGTACATAACTTTGACTCGTCCCTAGACCACCAACATACTCTCTCCTGAGGCTGTTCCCTGAGTTGTCTTCCCCCCAAACTTTGCATATTTTCCTAGATGTTTTGGAACTTTCTACTGAACAAAGCTCAGCTATATAAAGTGACATCATTTGCAAATATGTTTAAAATGAGTTTTTCTATTGCTAAGATTTCTTTTTTTCTTCTTTTTGTGTAAAGATATTTGAATATTACAGAGTAGTTGTTTGGTGATAATTGTGAGGTACTATCAAACTAATGGCTTCCTTCTTATTAGTCAATTTCAGAACAAGTGAGACAATAATAACGGCCCTGCACTGTTAAACAGCCGAGAACCTGAGGCTGCAAATCTAAAGCCACGGACAAATGGATACTGTAGATACTATTCCTGTTCATCGCTAACACACACAAACACACGCACACACAATAACATGTGCACACTCAAGTTTGCATTTCAACCCATATTAGGTCTTTGTATTGACTTCCATTAATTTAAGTAACTGCATATAAACCTAACCCAGACATTTTCCCAAACCAAAACCTAATTCACGTCACACCTCTAACTCATAACCCTAAACAACGGGGTCCTCTGTAGTGGGACTGGGCTTTGGTCCCCATGAGGCCCATTGGTCTTCAAAAGGTTAGTAAATATGCCAGAAATGGTCCTAAATATGATAGCTAAATAAGCACACACATACACAATTCCAGGTAAGACAGCTGTATTACCTAACGTTAGAAACTGCTCTGTAGCGTCTGCAGCTCCAGCTACAGTATAGTTTGCTTTCAACACCACTGTTCAGCTAAAACTGTTTTTTCTTTCTTTCTAAAAGGTTACTTAATGCAACTGTTGCAGTAAAAAGTTCTCTCCATCCAAACCACTGTTGTATTTTTAAGAATGATATCCCGAAGCAGGCTAATGACATGCTTTGGTATTAAACCAAATGTTACAGTCTCCTTCCTTCCTGAGTGATGAGATGGATGAACTAACCAACAGTCTGTAATGATGCAGAAGAACCTTATTTTTTGGTCTATCTCCTGTAATCAGGTCAAGGTCTCAAACTAAAATGGCTGACAAACCCTCTCTTCTGGCTCTACCTTAGTGGAAACAATAAATAGGTGGTATTGTCAGGATAGTGAAGTATAGTCTGTTTGATAATTGGTACGTAGCATTCAAAATAAATACCATAGAAATATTCCTATATGACCCATCCCTATTGGCATCTGTACCCTTGTATGGCAATAATTCAGTCCACAAATTCATAATAGAAACAACCAAAAAATAATAATTTAAAAACGTTTGTCCAAATCTGTAGTACAGATACACTTACAGTACAACATGTTTGTTTGTTAGTTTCTGACTTCAACTAGAGGATTTTTAAAAATAGAAGTTAAGTCAAATGTATCACAGATATGAAGAAATGTTGCATATTGAGGGCTTTTCAGACCCACTTACTATTGATCCAGTAACAAGCTGGTAAACAGAGAATAAATGGGGAAACCAGAACCTTTTCACACCATAAATAAAAACCCAAACAAGCCAATTTTCCAATTTATAACGTTACCTGTTTTCCTTCTTTTAGTTTGACATTTGTAGCGCTGAACTGGAAGCTGTTGGGAATAAATGGCGGGACTGAGTCTGTTGCTTGCAAGGTTGATTACACCGACTGCTGCTTCTCCTGTAAATGACATCCAAGTACTGCGTACAGGTAGGAATACCCAACCAATAACAGGGAAACTACGGAGTTATGAGGCACTTAGACATTTTATTGTGATTCCATTCCAATCCACCTTTTCCAACCACAGAGTCGAACCTCTGAGGTTTAAAAAAGATGATGGGCTTAACTTACCCAGCAGCATTTTAAAAAATATGGTCACTTTGCTCTTTGGCTTTACCTAAACGATAAACGCATAAATATTCATGCCCTCTCTCTCGGCTGGATGCAGGGCATGCCGGCTTCCTCACAAATGTAAATCTCATCCCTGGATGTGAACCCTTACATGGACAGAGGGGAGCTGGTAGATCTGCTCTACTTGAAGTTATCTTTCAGCTTTTCAGTGTCACCCGCAGGCTGTGATTGTGCAGCAGGAAAAAGGGGAGGAGAGGCGGTGGGTAATGCCACTAAAGCAGCGTGACAGAAGAGGGTTAATACCATCGAGCTGTGCTAAGATTGCCCAGCCTCGAGTGGCTTTAGGGATTGCAGGCAGTATTAGCCAAGAATAATTATTTTTGCTATGTTGCTCCCTGTGTGAGCACGCTCTCCTTGTGCCGCGCGTTGCTTCAAAACACCCCCCAACTGTTTCCCAGAGCTTCTGCAGCCTGCAGTTTGCTGTAAAACTTTTCAAGTCCCTCGTGGGCAGAGTTGAAACTCTGTTCAAACAGGAATGTTCTTCATACATTTTGCAGAAGGTCCAGTGAAAGGGGTGGTATTGCATATTTAACACTGTGACTGAAAAATGAAATATCACCGGAAACGTCAGAGGTGGAAGCTTAGCGTCTGTTGGTAAACAGGGTTGGAAGAATCTCCTTAGCGCTAATGAAAAGTCATGTATGATAACGCATATTTCTATAAATATATATATATGAAAGGCCTCTATTTTTGGCATTTATCATGTGGACATAAGTGGTTTGACTATAATAAACATGTAGGTTGGCTCTGACATGCATCCTGGCTGTGCTCATCAATAAATCTGTGTTTGCAAGATTTTAATGTGAAGCTTCTCTTGCAGTTTGCTTTTTTTTTTTCTACGCTGCACTGAAAAACTGAACTAAAACATCCTTTTCACAAGTGGTTTGGAGTCGCCAATCACTTTATGGGGTGAAATAATATTGTATACTTTAGGATAGCTGTTGCATTATTTGTTACAACCTCTATGTAATGTTATTATGGAAGATGTAATGTCCTTCTGTAAATGTTTAATGTTGTTTACCTGAAATAAAATTCTTCAAGGGTCTTATGAATTCAGAGTTTTATTTTGAAAATATTTATAAAGTTTCTGCACCAAGAGACTTGATGAGACATTTTTAAAGTCATCTAAACTTGACCAACATGTTTTTTTGTTGACTGGGAGTAATATTGGCCTTTTGGAATTCCAAAAATGGAAAAGAATCTGGTGGGAGATAAAGTCAAAATGTGAAAAGCTGCACAGCAAGAAAAAGAACGTTTGATTGTTATAATTCCAATAAAGATTTTTTTCTTTGATTTTCAAGAAGGGTGTGAATAATTTGGCATGCTGTTTTGATTAGAAATTAAAATAAAACTCATTTCACCAAAATTGGTGCTCCATTCACATAATTTATTTTCCCATCTCGTTTCACACTACTTTATAGTCAAAGTCTGCCAGGGCTATAAATGATTAGATTTTGAAAGTTTTTCTTCTTTAAAGTGAGCAATGAAAAACAAAACACAATGGATGTGAAACTTGACTGAAGGGGCCTTTATGTGTATAAAGACACATGGGGCCATGTTGCTCTGTTTCATGAGAAGGAAGAAAATGTTTATTGGCAGCGCATGATATTATTAATCTGGGTGGGGTTACTTCCATGAGGTCTGTTTTCAGCACAAACTGAACCCATTTTACTGCTCATTAACCTAATGTCAGACGGGCCCGACTGCAATGACAGGTTTCCTATCTAAAAGCAGCATGTTCACGATGGTTTGAGTCATCATTTCTAACAGAAACCCTGTATTTAATGATTCAGTCCACTTCAGCTTATTTATACAGCTTTGACTCACAGCACACTATCAGCACAATGTACTTTTCAGGATAAACAGTTATATCCAGTTCTCCAGTCCAACCACTTTCAAATTCAGGTCATCATCTAATTGATTATCAAACCTTGACAGAGTATAATCATATTTAAATAAGCTATTTATTTATTTTATTTCTTGAACATTAATTTATAAGTGAAGTCATCAAACTGAACAGAGACATTTCATAAAACCATCAGCGATCTGATTAACTACAAGTTAAGTGGCTAGAAAATCAGTCTTCTCTGTTTATCTTCGTTCCTTTCAGACACCAACAGACGCCTTCATGCTGACATCTTTTGCACGTTGAAATATGACACAAACGTCTCGTCTACATTTTTAATAAGACAGCTTCCCACATTTCCCTTTTCAGTATCATTTGGACATTAAAAGACGTCATGATAGAGATGTTTGCAACATGCACGATGTACCCCAGATGTCTAAGGAAGTCCAGCTGACTGCGCCGCGTTGTTCACTTCTGTAATCTCTCAATCTGAGCAAGCATGGGACGACAGTGGAAAGGAACAACCTTTTGTAAGCCAAAGAAACGTCCATCAGAACCTGGCTCATAATGAATGGCCATGTGTTACTGTTGGTTCAGAACGAGAAAAGGAAGCAAAAAACAACAAAAAATTTAAAAAATAGGACCAGGAGTACTTTCTGTAGGAAAGGCAAACAAAGACAGTACAACATTTGATAATAGGTACATTATAGACATTAGTAACGGTACAAATATTTCTCTGAAATCTACACATCACTTCTTACATGTAAGCCATGTACATGCCACATGTAAGAAGTGGCATGTAAGCCACTTCTTAGAGCCCAGCTGGTGTTACACAGGCTCGACTGCGTTTCCTCTACATGTGGAGTGCATGTAAAAACTATCATTCCTCTATTAGCATGCAGCTCTACTCTGTCTCTGGCAAACAGATGAAGGTGTGGTTCTTCTCTTCTCTCTGCATGAATAGACTCATGTATCTATTGTCTGCTTTTTCTTTGCTGTGTGGTTCTGAGCATCCTGGTGCAAAGGCTCATTACATGAAATGGCATCATGATCTTAAAGTGACAGACAAGAGCTCTCACACTGGATTGAGCTGGTAGCAGTGCAGCCATCCTGCACACCTTCTTCGCTTCAGTGGAAAATTCCCAACTGGAAAATTTCAAAGGATACCAGCGCAACTGCTGCCTGTTGGAACGCCCTGTGAAGTTTATGAGGTACCTATAACACTTCTCCCTCCTTTAACATCTCTCGTGTAAACTGTTATTCTGAAAATAACACAATAACATTTGTTTTAATTCACAATGTAATTTCTGATAGAGCTTGTCACTAAGCTGTGACTAAACTCATCCTAAATGTGCACACTGGTTTGTTTGTACAGTAGAAACCAAATATTTATATACAGAAAATAAAAAGACACAAACATGTTGTTCTCTCGTCATCTGAAGTTAAATCAGATTAAGCTTCTCTTTTTTAGGTCAGTTAGAATTACCAAATTATTCTTATTTGCTAAATGCCTGAAAACTTGAACCTGAAACACACCTGAGACACTGCTTTCTGGTGTGTTTCACGTGTGTGTTTCAAACGAAACTAAGCCAAAATATCAAGATGAAACTCATGGAGCTGCTCTAGTCTGGTTGATCCTGGTAACAGTTTGCAGATGCTTCAAGTTGTTGTGTTCTTCTGTTCAAGCAAGATGGACATCATGACCGTTGTTACATTGGGAGGAAAAAAGAATGCTTGTGCCATCCTTACTGCGAATTATGGGAGTGGCAGCATCATCCTGTGGGGATGTTTTGATACAGGAGCACTTCAGAAAATTGATGGCATCGTGAGGAAAGAACATCATGTGGAAATATTGAAGCAACAGCTAAGACATCAGCCAAGGCGTTAAAGCTCAGGAGCAGATTGGTCTTCAGTATACAGTCCAGGTGATTGTAAAGTGGCCTAATGACAGTAAAGTCATTGGTTTGGTGAGGCCACCAAGCTCTGATCTCGGTCCTCTAGATCAATTGGAGGTAGATCTGTAAAGTCATGTGGCAGTGAGGCGACCCACAAACCTGGCTGAGGTAAGCCGGTTCTGTCAGGAAAAATGGGACAAAACTCCAGCAAACTCTGAGAAGGTTCTGGAAGAAACCCAGAGGAGCTGTGAGTTTATCATCTTTTCATGCTTGACTACTAAACAAGGCTCCAGTCACTAGATGGCAGCAGTGATCAAAATAACAAACAGGCTGCCTGTTAAACCCAGTAGAAGAAGGAGCCTGCTATACACTGGTGAAAACACAGTAGACAGCTGATGGAGCTGGAGAAGGTCGGAACAGTGAGGAGAAAACAGCGGCAGAGGGAAGACTAAGACTTTATATTATGAGAATAAAGTCATAATATTAGTTTAATAAAGAAATATTCAAATATTCAATTTACCAGAAGGAAGACATAAAATTACTAAAAAAAAAAAGTTCAGTAGTTTATGTGTTCATGTGATTACCTGAGTGACTAGAGGGGCGTGAAAATATTTCTGATCCATTGCTTGACAGAAAATAAGAAACTGGTAAAAGGTGGTGCTGCTTTTTACTGGTGTGTGTATAGAGTTAATCAGGCATACAAAGCACTGCTGCAGAGTTCTGACCAACACCAGGAAAATGGATCAAATTACAAAAGTTTTTAAATATCTGCTCTGGCTCTCAGTGTCTAAAAGGACAGGTTTTGAGCCAGAACACATTTCCAAGTTACCAGAAGAATATGAGAAAATTGGTCTCTTCTTACTTCATGGGCCAGAGCCACACCAGGCAAAGTTTCTTTTTTCCTCAGCTGCGGAAAACCTGAGAGGAGCAGAAATCGTTGCTTCCTTTAAATCAGGATGGAAGACATCCCACTAACGAACTGTAAACATTATCATCTTTAATGTAATTTCTTTTATGCTTTATTTTTAATTTCCGTAATGCACTTTGGATTGCCTGGTGTGTGAATGTTGCTGTATGAACAAACTGGCCTTGCCTGGTTCCCAAGTGATGCCAGGAGAAACTGATAAGAGCAGTTGGAGTCTGGACTCTAGTGATGTTCTGGTAAAGAAACCAAAAAGTGAAGCTCACTGTACCAGTCTGTCTACATTCCAACCTTTAGCAGTAGTGATGAGACACAGATCAGGACTAAAAGAACGAGATCCTGGATACATTCAGATAAAATATGGATGGATGAATTTAATATACAAAATGAGAAATGGTATAAAAGACACACACAAAAAGAGAGAGGGAGACAGAGAGGAAGCTGTAAAGCTGGAGAAAGTAAGACACAAATAAACAGGAAGTAGATGTGAAGAGAATGGCTTTTGTTACTCTTAGCCAGTGTTGTTTTGTGGACACATATAAAGGGGGTGTGGGAAGTAATAATTTTAAAAAAACATCAAATTAATTTAATAATTAAAAAAAACATGTGTTGACTGATACTATTGGCTGCATTAAACTAATAACAATAATGACTTTAGGAACATCTAAATTGATTTATTGTAACAGTCCTGTTTCTACAGAACATTGTGTTGTTTTCTTTTGGAACTCACTGATAGAAAGCATCTTCTAGCATTCTTCCACATGATCTTTCTGTTACACTCTTGCTGTAGTACATTAACTTTGACTGAGATGAGATTCGAGCAACGGACAGGCTTGTTTTGCAGTGGGAAAAAAAGTATTTTGATTTGTACAGAAGAAACAGCGCCATCAACAGCCATGATGGTCAAAGCATCAGCTGCTTCTTTTGGAATGCAATTACATTTGCTAATTTTGTTATTAGTATTATTTTTGTGTGTGTGCTTTCTTGGAAAGACAATTGCACAAAAATTGCAATTTCTACTTACTCATTATTGACCACATAAAAATATATATTTTATGAAACTGTATATTTTTCAATTTCATATGTTGTATTTTAAAATGAAGCTCAAATAAGTACTTCTGCTACTACTTTCTGATGAGAACATCCTTAATAAGTAAGAGAACCATCCAATCTAGCAGGACTTGGGTGTGAAACAGCTTTTATTTTGAAGGGGCCCGGTGGATGTTGCACATGCATTGATGTGGCTCCAACCAGACGGAGGCAGAGAGAGAGAGAGAGAGAGAGAGAGAGAGAGAGAGAGAGAGAGAGAGAGAGAGAGAGAGAGAGAGAGAGAGAGAGTTTGATCTGCGCTCTGACTCCGTGTTGTGCAGACGGAATACTGAGGTTCCTGCGTTGGAAGGGAAACCTCTTCATTCGGCTCCAGAGGATTTTAAATGAAGGCTTCGGGTTTGCAGCTGAGGATCTCGGATCTCTGTTCCATGTATCTCCCCCGCCGCGAGATGAGAAGCTGAGGGACGGGGACAGGAGCACCGCGGGGAGACGCTGCGTTCAGCTCGGCAACAAAGAAGCGCTCAGGGAAGCTGCTGAGGCTGAGGGAACGTGAAGTTATTCCCAACAAAACAGAAAGTCGTGCCGCAGATCCTTCCTCGCCATGCTGCTCCACGGGCTGCTCCGCACGGCGGTCTCTCTGCTGCCCTTCATCCTGCCCGCCTCCTTCAGGGTCAACGCTCAGTACGGAGACCGAGGAATGTCAATCCCGGAGCACGGATTCTGCCAGCCGATCTCCATCCCGTTGTGCACGGACATCGCCTACAACGAGACCATCATGCCGAACCTGCTGGGCCACACGAACCAGGAAGACGCGGGACTGGAGGTCCACCAGTTCTACCCCCTGGTGAAGGTGCAGTGCTCCCCGGATTTAAAGTTCTTCCTCTGCTCCATGTACGCGCCCGTGTGCACGGTGCTGGAGCAGGCTCTGCCCCCGTGCCGCTCTCTGTGTGAGCGCGCGCGGCAGGGCTGCGAGGCGCTCATGAACAAGTTCGGCTTCCAGTGGCCCGACAGCCTCGCGTGCGAGAAGTTCCCGGTACACGGCGCGGGCGAGCTGTGCGTGGGCCAGAACATGTCGGACCGCGCGGAGCCGGAGGGGCCCGGGAACTACCCCACCGCGCGCTCCCCGCCCGAGCCCACGCACGGTCAGTTCAGGTGCCCGGGGCCCCTCGTCGTGCCCCCCTACCTGAACTACCGCTTCCTGGGGCAGGAGAACTGCGGCGCCCCGTGCGAGTTGAAGAAGTCTCATGGGATGATGTACTTCAGCGAGGAGGAGCTGAAATTTGCTCGAATTTGGATCGGAATCTGGTCGATCCTGTGCTGCGCCTCCACTCTGTTCACGGTGCTGACCTACCTGGTGGATATGAAGCGCTTCAGCTACCCAGAGCGGCCCATAGTCTTCCTCTCTGGTTGCTACACCATGGTATCCATCGCCTACATTGCTGGATTCTTACTGGAAGACAAGGTGGTTTGCAATGATCGCTTTGAGAAAGAGATGAGGACTGTGGTGCAGGGCACCAAGAAGGAGGGCTGCACCATCCTCTTTATGATGCTCTACTTCTTCAGCATGGCCAGCTCCATCTGGTGGGTCATCCTGGCCCTCACCTGGTTCCTGGCGGCCGGGATGAAGTGGGGCCACGAAGCTATCGAGGCTAACTCCCAGTACTTCCACCTAGCAGCCTGGGCCGTTCCCGCCATAAAGACCATCACCATCCTGGCAGTGGGCCAGGTGGACGGAGACGTGCTGAGCGGGGTCTGCTTCGTGGGCATCAACAGCGTGGATGCCCTGCGAGGCTTCGTCCTGGCGCCGCTCTTCGTCTATCTGTTCATCGGGACTTCCTTCCTCCTGGCTGGATTTGTGTCCCTCTTCCGCATCCGGACCATCATGAAACACGACGGCACCAAGACGGAGAAGCTGGAGAAGCTGATGGTGCGGATCGGGATCTTCAGCGTGCTCTACACTGTGCCGGCCACCATCGTCATTGCCTGCTACTTCTATGAGCAGGCCTTCCGTGAGCAGTGGGAGAGGACGTGGGTCAGCCAGTCGTGTAAGACGTACGCCGTGCCGTGCCCCATCCAGAACCACCCCAACATGAGCCCGGACTTCACCGTCTTCATGATCAAGTATCTCATGACGCTCATAGTGGGAATCACCTCCGGCTTCTGGATCTGGTCTGGGAAGACACTGAACTCATGGCGGAGGTTTTACACGAGACTGGCCAACAGCAAGCAGGGCGAGACCACAGTGTGACGGGCTTTTCACAAACACTCCTGCTTTTTTTTTGGACCCACCAGAGACCTTCGCTCTGTTTTATTGTACATATACATTTGTGAGATTTTTTAAAAAGTATATATTTGTATTTAAAGGCTGAAGAAAAAAAATAGCGCATCTTTTTTCATCTTTGGATATGTTGGAGAAACATCACAAAAAGCCAGCTAACCATAGTGAATCCTGCTCTCTGTCTCATGACCTGATTTACTGTGGACACCCATGGGAGTACTTCACACGGAGTGTTTGTGTCTGTAGGTCGGTGGAGTACTTGTGAGCGAGTGCAGGGTCTATTCTAAGCAGAGTCCCGTGAAACCAAAGTGCTTCCTCGTGGCCTCCTCTCATCCTGATTAACCAGCTGCACTTTCTGTCTGAGGAAGCAAGCTTAAGGTTTCTGAGGCCTCGCGTTGGCGCCTGGGACAAGAAATGTGGTGCGGTGTATGCATGTGAGTCAGTGAGATAGATGGTTATGTATTTTATGGGCCCTTGCAGATGTAACATTCCTCTGTTAAAGTTAAAAAAAAAAGAAGTTCTTATTGCCATGTAAATGGAAAATAAGGTTTTTGCTGCAGAGCTCCAGCTCTGAACCAGGATGGTTTTCACTCTTTCTGTTATTTTTTGCATATATGGGAATCCGTAGTGCCAAATGCCTTCCTCCACAGAGACACAATAATACAGCAAACCTGAGCAAAATAATCTTCAGAGCACACAATCCCAAACAAGGGGATTTGGGATTGGAAATAATTCCGGACAGATTTAGCCACATATTTAGGAGATTTAAGGTAAAAAATAGAATCATTTTTTATATTTCTTTTCCTAATGAAGAGCTTTTTGGACACCTTGGGATTTTAGATGTCACTACAAGGAACTTATAAAAAAATGTTAAAGAATAAAACTCATCTGACTCATAGGCAAATTTTGGCCAATGATAAATTGCCCTAGAAATTATTGTGATAAACAATAATATAGTTGTTTTGAGACCATTTTTATGTAATAGAATCATAATGGCAAAATAATGCAAGGCTTCCCTCTCAAAGATCAATAAACTTTAATTTAGTGAAGAACACTTAATACTGGAACTGGAAGATATTTAAAATATTCTCCCCCAAAAGCCTCCGACCAAAACCAAGAAACAAAACAGAAATAAAAGCCACACACCACCGAGACCACGAAACAAACGAATTATGAGGAAAATTGCTCTGTGCAAAAATTAATGATCAAAATGGAAATTATCCAGCTGATTTTAACTGATCACATGGCCAATTGATTTATTGCTTACTGCGAGAGGCAAGTAACTGATCAATTTAATAAACTGCTCGTCATTTAATAGCTCCAACTTTCGCAACCTTTGTTGTGGAACTTTTTCAACTGCCGATAAATGAAATGTGGTGGATCGGTTCTAATTAAAAAGATCTGCAAAAAGTTATTTAGTTTTGATCAGGAGTCATTATGCGACCCATTTTATTGAGTCAACTGGCTCAAATGGGGATAACAACCAAAAAAAAATAAATAAAATGGGAATAAAGAAATATCGGGCTGGAAGCAATCAATAGGATGAATCAGGTTAATGATGATGAATCAACTATTGAAAGAATGATCAACTAATTTAGTAATCAATTATTTGTTCAAGTGGAATGTACAGACTCATAGATCAGTTCCTAAGTTAATAACATATTCAGCAGTAAATAGCCCAAAATAATCTATATTTTGGATTTAAGATTAAAACTATTTCTGTCTGAATATGCCATAAATATGTTAGACGCAGAACTCAAGTGACAGTTTCAGGTAAAAAAAAAAAAGAAAAGAACATTTCCAACCAATTCTTGATATTCTTTTACTAATCTGAATAAATAACACCAGATCAGCCCTGGATTTTCAGTCCAGTTGAAAGGCCTGAGCTTTCCACCTGTCAATGTTTGAAGGATTCATCCTTTGCTCCAAATGTTCAAGTATTCATGAAAGGAATGCTATTACTGCATTTATTTTCATATTTCTAAAATTAATTGATTTTTTTTTTTTTTTTTTTTTTTTTTTGCATTTCTAATTGTATTAAAAAGATTAAATTTGTAGAATGGGTCAGTTTCTATCTGATTAATTATTTGGCTGAATCATCGATAGAATAATCAATTAAAATAACCCCAAGCATCTGGCCTAAAATAAAGATTTCAGAGGCGGATATATGATTCCACAAAGGTACATGTGTGATTTGAGAGTTTTTTTTACCATATATCACCATAAATGATGAAAGCAGTTAACCTGTAAAACAGTTATCAAGTACAACATGACGTTAAGTGTGGAGCTGAATTTGGATGGACAAAAATGGGAAAGTGTTTTTCCAAAATAATGCTTCAAACTGGTGATGGTGTGAAATAACCCAAATTAGTTAATAATTTCATATAATAAAACCTGATCATTCACAGATGTAGATCTTCTGTTCATCCTCAGCTCAGAATTAGAGCATTAATATGTTTTGATGAAATTAAATCAAGAAGCAGCAGATACTTTACATTCCTCTGCAAAACTCATTTAAAGAGAAAAAGCAGCTGGTTTTACTCACAGGTGGGAAATGATCAGATATTTGTCAAACTTTGGAGATTTTTGACAGCTGTACAACTAACTAGCAGCATCTAAAAGAAAAATAATATGGAGTGGTTTCATGATAACTATTTTTAGAGCAAAAAAAAAAGTAAACCATGCATTTTTTTGTATTTTAGAGCGTTTATTGAAGTCTTTCTGGGTCTTTATTTGACATAAAAACAAAATTTAGCTAAAAATAATAGAAAAATGTTAGATGTGTTAGATGCAATTTTAATTCATAAGGAGGTAAATCCAAGCAGAATTATTGATGCAGCTGGCCTTGCAGGATGTAATCTGCGTTATTTTGTGGGTAACGAGACCCTGAAACGTTCTGGGTCAAAGTGAAAGGCTGTGGGCGCCACATGATGATGCATTAGAGGGACATAAACGCCAGGACTCTTCATTTTAATCCAGCTTGGAAAATAATATTCCGACAGTTTATGGAGATGTGTGTTGTCCATAGGATAGTGGGTCTCCGAGGCTAAACAGGGTTCTGTAATGGAGGGAGCAGAGAGGGGCTGGGTGTGGGGGAGGTCCATGAATATGTAACCTTGTTTTTACTTGGAAGCTGAATGTTTGAGTTGGTGTTCAAAGGCCTGTCGGTGAGATGCAGATTGTGGAGAACATGGCTGCAATGCAGGACTGACACACAGCCAGCAGCTTGCATGTCTTCCACTGCAGAAAGGAAGCATTGTGTTGAAATGCAGAGTGGCCACTCACACGCACGCACACACACACACACACGTGCACATGCAGACTGCGTAGGGGATTCTCTTCCACACGGTGCTTCCGATTCTTAAGAACTCTTTTATTGTCTTGACGTATCTGCAGTTGTCACGGCTTTGAAGTAATTTTCGTTACCTTTGCTATGAAGAGAACATTTTATATTTATAGAAAAAAATCTTATATAAGCAAACACTTCATTGATTTCTTTATAAATAAAAAAAAAAAAAAAAAAAAAAACTCACCAATGCAACTTTTGAGCTATTTGTCTAATGTCTTTTTCTTCTGTCAGAAAAGTACAGCAGTCGCCTTTATATGTCTGTTATTTTTATTAAAAAAAGAATAACCCATGATCTTTGGAAATTTCTAGTGTGTATGCTCACTTTAAAACTGTAGGCGCGAAGCTCCGAAGATTCCTTCAGATGAGGCTAATATGCAGCTTGGACGAGTCGAGCTCAGTGAGCTTTCTGGGTGTTTTCTCGCTGAGCAGCTGCAGAGGAACGACGAGGAAGAGGAAATTCTTTTCATGAAAGATGTACTGCTGAACTCTCAGCTATGCAGACAGTAAAGATTGGAATTTATTATTTTTAAGGGGGGCTTGCTTTTTAACCCAAATTCCTTTGTGTTTCCAGAAGTTGGTTTGAGAGGAAGTCTAGTGAATAACGCGTTCCATTTCATGCACTGAAATAGCCTGGCTTAGAGTTAGACAGATTGTATGACGGAGTAGACATTGTTCTGTCTACATGGTCATACAATCTGTGTAACACAGACTGTATGACAGCATAAGCTCATCTATCAACAATATTTGCTGCTTCAAACATCACCAGGCTGAGCCTCATCGTAAAGGTGATTAATTGGTTTTTATAGAAGAAGTTTAGTGTTTGACAGCAAACCTAACAACCTTTAAACTTACATTTGGTCAGTGTAGGGGCTCTGCAGCTGCAGCAGCTCTCTGTGACCTAATTCTAACAACTGTGGATTAAAAATGAACAAGAACCAACAAATGTTTTCGAATGCAGTCACAGTAGCGTTCATATTTTAGCGGTTTATTGCAATAGAAAGAATTGAATTTTGACAAGTAAGAATTTTAGGTCTATTTATCTTGCCAATAGGGTAAGACTGTGCTTTTTTTAATTACATAATTTTTTGCAAACATCAACATCACAAAGCTATCAAAGTTTTTCAAAGTTTTAAGTTGTACTTTTTAAAAAAGGACAACATATCATTGTCTTTTTTTTTTTTTTAAAAAAAGACAACTTTCAAAAAACTCAATGTACTTGAGCAATGAGTACATTGAGCAGTACTGGAGTACAAGACTGATTGAAAGCAGTAAGCCCCTCCTCCTGGCTCTAATTGGTTGTTTCGGACTGAGTGGTGTATTTCTGCAGTTAGTATTGGGAGAACTGGGAGAAGGCAAAGGAGTTCGATTTTTTTCATAGATTATCAGTCTAATAAAAATGATAATATGTAGCTTTTTACATATTTTAATGAATATGTAAAAAGCATATACATATTGTTTTACTAAAAGTTACATACTGCAGCTTAAACACACATCTCTTAAACACTGAGGCAGCTACTAATTGATTGTAATTGGCTTATAGAGTTTGTTTCCATTTCAGTTGAAATAGAAAATCTTAAGGAGACGTAGGTGTTCACTTTGTTAGTTTCTTGACCTTAAGCCACTTAAAGCTGCAGTATGTAACTCTGATACAGAATATGTTTTTATTTATTTGTTAAAACTGTATCTTGTTGTGACAGAACAGATCAGTGTATCAAATGATCCTCCTGCCCTCTGCTGCTGCAGTCTGAAGAAATGTATTTCTTTGGCGAGAAATTCAAAAGCTCTTTAAATGTATATGCCTGAAAAGAAAACATTTTGTTGCAAACATTTCGTTGCAATTGTCACATTGCTTTTACATATGTTAGCCAGACTTAACATTCAGAGCTCTGATCACTCAGCTGTTATCCAACATTTTACCGTCACCGTGTTCAAGAAGATACAGGAACTTATGACTGCAAATTGAAGTCGTGGTTGACGGAAACAAAAGGAATTCTGCCCAAAAACTCAGAAACTGTCAGATAATTTTTTTTTTTTTTTTTCCTGACTTTGAAAAGTCTAAAATTTGCAAGAAAAAAAGTCCTTGCACATCTTTGACTTTTGGAACTGAGAAATTTCCACATTTTTTCAAGAATTTTTATGTTTTTTAGCAAAAAGATACTCCTGTTTTTTTTCCGTCTACAATGGTCGTAATCTGCCATCGTAGGAACTTCTTTTGTGCGTAACTTATGTCAATTAAAGACGAACAACAAAGGTCATACACCTTATGTTTCCCAAAGCTCTGGAATGCAACGTGCTCCATAGAAGACCTTATATGTTGCCATAGTAGAGCCTCAGGGTTAAAAACAGCCTCCAGCCTGCTGCAGCCGCCATGTTGAGGCATCAGCTGCCACAGCCATTGTTCCTGCTCCCTTCAACTGTTTCACAGCTTTTACATCAGCACTGCCCCAACAACTCCTGACGTGGACTGTCACACACATAGACATCTGACAACTGTGAAGACTGACCTTGGGGGTTGGGACGTGGAACATGTGTTTCACACAACAACACTGACTGAGTCGGATGCTTTGTAAATAGAAATGTGAGGCTAACATGTGGCCATCTGGAACAGACTGTTTCTCTGTGATTGTGACAGCAGCACAGTATAGTTGTTAAATGTTGAACCCTGAAGCAGATCAACACTCCCGTGCTCATTGCAGCAGAATCCTTACATCTGGTTCTACTCTTTGATCAGAATATGGTCACAACATGTTCTGTTGTTTTACAAATGTCCTGCTTCATATGCAGCTGGAAAAATATGTCTGTCTTCTGTGTAGAGAGCTTCACGATCTGACGAAAGGACGTGAGAGACTGAACTTATTTTCAAGAACTTATTCAAGATCAAATAAAATGTCAGATTTTTTTTATATTAAAACACTCTTTGTACACCCATTATAGAAATTAACCATTATAGAAATGTAATTTCTATAATGGTTATAGAAATTAACCATTATAGAAATGTAATTGGAACATTGGTAAAATAATAATCTTAAACCTTATTTTGATTTAGTATGTCTCCATACCTGGTAGAAAACATGCTCGTCTGATAGTCTGGTAGATGCAATCAATCAATCAATCAATCAATCAATCAATCAATCAATCAATCAATCAATCAATCAATCAATCATCAACAAGGCAGATAAAGTGTTTTACATCATGATAATATTAAGTCATATAACACAATCAGCAATTGAAGCATTATATTTTAACAGGTGCCATCTTGGTCCACATCAGATCTCGATTGCCTACAAAGCCATGTTGGAGGTGTGAATGGACAAAGAAACTGGAGTTGAATTAAAGCAGCCTTAAGGGAGCTGGTGGGAATTCTCTCTTATTCTACACATAACATGGAAGCCAGCTGACACAGTTCAGCACTAACGCCGAAACCACATCACATCTCATGTCACTCAAGTAAATATGGCAGAATATTTAATAACATTTAAGTTATTAAATGTTATTAAATAACATTTAATAACTTAAATGCCTCCTGGCATTTAAGTTATTAAATGCCAGGAGGCATTTAATAACTTTATAATAACATTAATGTTATTATAATGTTATTATAATGTTATAATAACATTATAATAACATTATAATGTTATTATAATGTTATAATAACATTATAATAACATTAAATGTTATTATAATGTTCTCATTATAATAACATTTAAGTTATTATAATGAGAACAATAAATCGGGAGCTTGCTTTTTGGCTCATCAACTGCAGAGTGGTACAGTGCCCATACTGGACATGAATTCCCAATCTGTCTGTCCGTCCCCCATTCTACCCTAAAGTCACTGGTGAACAAGACACCAAGAATATTTTCTGATAAACAAGCTATGCCTCGATTTGGTCATTTTGATCTAAATTTATTTAGTTAATAATTCAGCATTTTGTGATGAATTGCCAAATCAAACCTATTGTTGCAAGTCAGTCCTCACCAAATAATCTGATAATCTGATAGACCTGCTGAATTTTATGAGGTCAAGCGGATAAATGTTTCTAAAATTTGTGACGGTGATAGATTGACTGTTGCCCCTGTTTCTTCTACTTTTACATTGTTACAGTGATTTACATGTCAGAGCATCATCTTATAAGGGACTTTAGAGTTTGATCAATTGTTCCATGAAGTAGTGTTTGTGACATTCTTCAGCAAAATACAATCCAATGAGTGATTGGATTGTATATAATGAGATCTATCTGGATCTCATTATAGATCGGGATAGAATTCACATGACCCCTGCAATAGCAAAATGGGAAGGAATTTGCACATTAAGACAAAATCCGATTTCCAGGGAATCTTCAGGACACAAACAGCTCAGAGACAGAAAACAACAAACCTTATCTTGTGGAAAGCATGTGTAAAGTGTTGGGGGTTCTTTTTCCAACATGTATGTCATTCTTCCTTTTTCAGTGAGAATCACCTCAGGGTACAATTTATTAAAGTTTCTAAACTAAACTAGTTTAGCAACCTAAACAGTATGACAGTACAGAGTACGACTCTCTCCATGAATTTCTGTTTTCACCTGAACTAACCTTGCCAACAGTAGAGAAGTAGAAATCTAAAATAACAGGAAAGAGGCTTCTGTTGTCTGAAAGAAGAGCGCCATGTCTGAGCCTGCCCCTGTGTACACAGATTTCCATGTCTGTCATTACCTTGTGTACAGCCAGAACTGAAACAGAAACACTCCCGCTCCGTTTCTACATGTATGACAAGGTCAGCTTGCTTCTGTTGTGAGCCAACAATCCCACACATGCAGAAGTAGCTTTTTATTTATCTAGATTTCTTCCAAGAGATATAAATAATGGCAAACAGATGAAAAAATATGTTATTTGAATTGTATTGTGATTTTATTATAGCCTTCTGAAATCTAATAAAACAGAAACAGACAGCGATTGTCTAAAGATTTCCATCTCTAGAGGTTTACCATGAGGACCGGCTTGCTAATTATGCTAATTCTGTTCTCACAAACTTCCATGTTTATGAAAGTAGTAGCCAGCAGCACAAGAGGTGGGTTTGCATTCTATAAGGCCGAGTCACTAATCTGGTGAAAACCTTTGTTCCACACTTTGCTTCGTCCAGAGGGTCTGGACTGACACGTTCTGCCTTTGAAAATCCTCATATGACCAAAAATAAAAAATGAGTCTGACACCCCTGCTCTAAACCAAGTGCCCGTATTCATGTTGTTATCTGTAGGTATGTTTCCTTTTGCTGGGGCTTCATTTGCATTTCGGAGCTGTGTGTGTGTGTGTTTTTTTTTTCTTTCTAGAAAGCACTTTGAATCACACTGGATGAGCTGTGCTATTTAAAGAGGAACACATTCCTTTGTTTTGCTTTGACGCATCGAATGGAAACTTTGAATGCTAAATAAAGTAAATGCGGGTTATATTACAAAGTAAGTCAACCTTCACTAGTGTTTTTTTTTTTTTTTTCAGTATTAATCTCTCCCATCCTATGTTTTAAGACTGTTCTGTTACGTGAAGGGTACCTCCTCCCAGAGAGAGATTTCCATTTTACCTCTTCTTATTGAATCTCAAAGTGCCTGAAGGTCAGCTCCACTCTGCTCAGTAGCAGCAGCATCCCATCAAATGAGCTGGCACCACCCGCACAGCTCCACCTGTGGATGACTGATGTGCTGTTTCATACACTTCTTACGCCGTCTTTCACTCAAACGCCCACCAGTGTCACCGCCTGCTACAGGAGTCACATCAGCAGCGTTCACATGCTCCTCGGTTTCATCCGTTTCCTTCTGTCAGTTCCATGTGAACGCTTGTTTTTCTCTCATTTCATTTGCATTACAATTTAGGTGAGGGTAGGTGATTCTCAGGATCGATACATGGGCCTGTGTCTGTGCCAGTGTCAGCAGATTCCAACACATCTGGAGCAGAGGAATGCTCTGCAGCTATCCCTCAAGAGAACTTGTAAATTCTGCAGCATGCATCGTAATGAGGACTGTTAAAGAGCGCTTCTGGTTAAGCTTCTGTTTCAGAAGAGAGAGCAGCTCTCAATTCAGGATCAGTTACAGGGTCGGCGCAGTAATGGGGGTCATATTTATCAAACCACTGAGTCAAATCCATAATTCATAAAAACATTTAAAGCACTGCACATGCATTCAGTACCAACTCACTCCTACTTATTTATTTATTTGTTGGGAGAAAAAAACCTGACACCATTCTGCTCCAAACGGGCCACTTACAAGTGTTGTTGAATTATCCAATTAAAAATGAGAATGTCACGAAAGCGTAGCGTAAATGAAAACTGTTAGAACCGTATGATCAACAAGGCTCTTAATCCTCAGCATGTCAAATAAACTGAAGGCTACATTCACAGAGTAAGTGAGTCCCAAGTCCAATATTTTTTTACTTGCCAAAAATTTCAATCTGTGTCACCTCTGTTATGTGGAACTGACTCAGATCCTAGAAATAAATATTATAAAGGCCTTTTGTCTTCTTCATTGTCTTTTTTAAAAATTATTAGTTAAAATTGACTTTTATGTTTAGGCTCTTAGTATTTGAATTTCTTTCGTATTTTTATTATTTCGCTTTGTCATATATATCTTAATTGATTTGGTATATTTCTTTTGTGTTTCTTGTTTCATTTATTGTGTTGTTTTAATTTGTGTTTTTTTGTGTAAAGCACTTTGTAGTCTTTGTTTGAAAAATACTATTATGATTATATGAGTCTGACTGTTTTCAAAGTGTCTACAGTCTGAACAGTCACATTGCATTTTATACGACTTTTACATCATGACAGGAGACACGAAGCCAGACGCAGTAAATTCAGATTTACTAATAATAATTAGTAAATAATAATTCTGAACTTAAGGAAAGAAGTCTGTCACTAGCTGAATTTCCACTGACCATATAATTTACAAATTGACATTTTGGAAATAAATTTGGTTAATGGAAACATGACAACTTCAAAAAAAAAAAAAGATTAAAAGTTTTGGCGCTAGAATAAGGTGTGTGTTTTTTTTGTTTGTTTGTTTGTTTGTTTTTGGCCACATCAAAATTGGTTTATTTAGCAGAACTGCGATGGAAACACTTTTTACTCATCACACGAGTCACATTATCAACAATCAGACATTGGCACAGAGCACAAAGAAGAAGACGACAGGAAGTAGATAGAGGATGATGGTGTTGCATGTTTATTAATGTTTTATCACGTGAACCAACTTATTTATGAGTCTTTAGTTGCGTTATTTAATGGAAACAATGCAACTACTTTTCCAATAGAAAGATTGAGTAATAAGTATCTGTCAGAATGTCTTCAGCAAGAGAGTCTTATATTTATGACTTTCTTTTTGACTGTTTCTATCTTCAGCAACAATACGCCTTGTTGCTGAAGGTAGATTACTGAAAATGTTCATGTCATGTTTTTTCAACAATAGCTGAATGTCGACAACACCTTTTGCACATTAGTAATGGAAACGCAGCTTCTGAAGCACACCACATTCTTTTTACCATCATTTTAAAATATGGTCTCTGTGGTAGAAGTGAGATTTTAAAATACAGATGATGCGAAACTCCATCAGTTTTAGTCTTTTCTAAGGCCAACAGAACTCTAAAAAACATTAGATGCAGTCTGAAGTTTTCTTCCTGCAGAGATGACCTGGTTGTTTCCAGCCTGGTGGAGGCTGAGTGCAGCTACACCATCACTGCTTCTTAAAGTACGAGGGAAAAGAAAGCTGAAGAGCTCCACATCCCTTTTTTTCCACTCGCTTTTCTTTGTGTCTTGCGGCTCCCGCTGAAAGCAGCTATGCAAGCGTGAAATTTGGTAATGGAAGGTGGCCATTTTCGACCTTGGCTGTTTCAGAGGCAGCAACACATAAGAGCCACGAGTAGAGGGATGGCCTTTACGTTCAGTAAGAGGACAGTAGGGCTGCTGTCCCTGTCTCTGTTTTATGGTCTCTGTGGTAGAGGTGAGACAGAGACAAAATGTTTTGCAGAGGATAATCCTGTAAAGTGTTGTTAAGTAACATCCTCTATTTTAGGAGCACAGTTTCCTCAGTTTCTCTCCATGAGTCACACTCCTCATATTACAGAATTGTATTTTGCAATTAATTCATTTTCTCCGCTCATGGCCTTTCTGCAGTCGCTTTGACGTCAGTTTTCAAATTTCCCAGAAGGCCCGAGCTTTCTTTAAGCCATGCACTTTTTTGTGCTGTGAAGTAGTAAAAAGAGTGAGACCAAACTCAGCCACCAGGTTATAAAAGACTGATTGGCAGTCAAACAGGGGTTTGATGGCGGTTATAACTCTAATGGAGGAATTATATTCTGGTTGGACAGATGTTTCCATCAGCTTGATGATCGTGAACATTTAAGGATGATCAAAAAAAAGCATAAAGGGAGTAAATACTTTTTCATGGCGAAATGTTTCTGTTCTAAACTTCCTGAACAATTTAGTCTTTGCTGGAATCTCAGCTCCGTACTGGTTGATGTCAGGGCCGCTCTCCTGGAGAAAAATCTCCGTCCCGTCAAAGTAACGTGTGTGCTGTGTGGTTTTAATGTCATTCAAAGCCTGTATTATTATGTTTTTATGTCTTTTTGCTGAGTTTACAACAGATGGGAGGAGGAAACCGAGGGAAACTACACCCTGGAAAATCTCCTCAAGCCTGATTTAAAACAAAAATATAAAGCTGCTCATGGCCAGACACCCAGTAACTCCCTATGAATGAAGTGACTCAGAGTTGCACTTGAAAATGCAAATATTTAAGACGCATTTTTCAGACTCCAATGGAAAGATTAAGCTTTCTGTAAACCTCTGTCAGAATGTATTCAGCAAGAAAGTCATTTATTTAGCTTAGTTTGTTGCTGAAGGTAGATTACTGAAAACGTTATGTTCATGTTATGTTTGTCAGAAAGAATTCCACATGGTAAACTTAATTTGATTCAATTCACTTGATTTTTATAGCCCCTTAAGAATGAGTGCTGTTTTTGGATTAAGGGTTAGATTTAGGACTAAGGCATGTATTGAGTTTAGGGGGGTTAGGGTTAGGCTCTAGAAATTACTAAAAAATGAATGGATGTCAATGCAAAGTTCTTGTGATGATCGAAAGACATAGTGTTTGCGTGTGTGTGTGTATGTATTAAAGGGGCAATAAATATTAGGTAAAGTCAACTTTCTTGAGCTTCACATCATGTTAAAATGTTATTCTTTCAGAAAAATCAGAAGTGCCTAAATGAGACAGAAGCCCAAATTTAAGATATTAAACTACAAAGTCAGATTTCTTTTAAGTTATATTTTATTTTATTTTTATTACAATTGAAGATAACTTAGTTGCTTAATAGTGCTATAAAATGGCACTATATGCCTGGAAGACACACAATACTGCTCCTTTAAGACTTAGTACCTTCTGAAGTTCAGTGGGTCCTATGGGAACCAAAGCCTGATTCTAACGTGATGGACCCCTGTCCCCTCTCACATTAGACGGACAGGGATAGAGATATTGGTGAATTTAGTTTCGGTTAAGGTTAGGGGTAAGAATATACCAGAAATGATTGGGGTTTGGCATAAATCCATCCATCCATCATCCTTATCCCTACTGGGCGTCTCAAGGGGTGTTGGTGCCTTTCTCTCCAGCAGTCAACAGACAAGAGGTCCGGTCACCGTGGACAGGTCGTCAGTCCATCGCAGAGCAACAGACAGATGTGACAAACAGCCATGCACCCACGTCTGAGGAGAATTTAGAGAGAACATTTAACCTGACAGTCATATTTTGGACTGTGGGAGGAAGCCGGAGTACCCAGAGAGAACCCGCCATGCACAGGGAGAACATGCAAACTCCATGCAGAAAGACCCCAGGCTGGGAATCAAACCCAGGACCTTCTTGCTGCAAGGCAACAGTGCTACCAACTGCACCACTGTGCCACCCAGGCATAAATCCAATTATTAAAATGAAAATAAATCAGTCCAGTCATAATAAATACTTCCAGTTTTTTTATTGCGCTAATCCATGTACAATATTATTGTGTTATATTTTTATTACTAGTTGCTCATAATGTACAAGGTTAAACACAAAGATTGGCCTAGAACTAATCAAATGCATGGTCCCACTTCATTTGGGGTATGCAGCATTATGATGGGATGAGTCACAAAGCCAGGCCAAACCCCCGCTAACATGGTTCTCATTAGACTCACCATAGCCTTCAGACTGCTGGCACGCTCGCCACCTCACTTCTCCCATTCAGCACTGCACACACGCTACCAGGAACACTGCAGCGTGGATATTTATACCCAGGCCTGTGTTTCCCATTAGGATTGCTCAGCCTGTTCTCCTGCACATGGAGCTGATGGAAGGAAGTTCACTTCTGCGCTCCATCGCCTCAGACAGCTCCCACATCAACAACACGCCTTCTACAGCCTTCTACAACCCATGTTTTAATAATCATCTCAATACTGTAAAGGAGAACACACCCTCTGCTAGAGGTGACTTTCTTTAGGTTTTTCAAGGTGATAAAAAAATCATTGGTTAATTATGGAAGCAGGTGCATGTGATCGGTCACAGTAGCTGTGTTTGAATGTGCACAAATATTTGTTAATATTGTGCTAAGCTCAAGAAAGCACAATTTTGCAATTGTGGTGTGCCCTGTAAATAATTCAATCAAAATTACACATGAATAAGATTGATCATGAAATAAGTCCTTAAAGATCATGGCAGAGATGAATGTAAAAAGTTTCATGAAATATTTTCATTATTCAGCCAATCAGAGGAGACGTCGACGTCTTCTTCAGGCGTTGGAACGGCTCGCCAGGTAGACAAGCCATGTTGTCATTCCAACATGGTGTAGCCATGTTGGAATGACAACGTGTGTGATGCTGTGAGAGTTCTTGTGGAGCCAGCTGCATGTTATCCAAAAAGACCAACCCAAAAGCCAACTGTTGATCACATGACTGTGAGCGAAAAAAGTGCTTCCATTTGAGTTTTACAAAATACATCTATTTTGATACGCCTTAAAAATCACATCCTCCCAGCGCAACAACTTTTATTGAAAACATTACAATTAAGCAAATTTACTTTCATAATTTCAACTTGCAGAATTGCTTAATGATAATGCACGATAATGGCATAAAGGCGGTCGGTATGTAACCATCTCACACTGTAAGCTATAAGCACATTCAGGAAAGCATATTTTCTGTTCTTTCCACTCTAAGCAAAAATAAAATTTCCCCCATTCTTTACCAAATAAGGTTCTGTGTAAACACTGTCTTACCTAAAACAATCAAATGTAGATCCAGAAACATGATACCACCCATCATGTCATTATGTATTTAAGAAAATGTCAGATAATCCACAGGTGATGTGTACTTCATCATTCTTTAGTCCAACAGCTCAGAGGAATTTGCTTTTGTGTGACTTTGTGTGTCTCCTCTTGTTATTGAGAACATTTGAGCCACCACTCCTCCTACTTCTAACACTAATTCAGTTTATTCAGCTTAGATTGGATTTGTGTTTGCACAGCACTCTTATTAACAAATTAAACAAATTAAAGGGGAAATGAAATCATTTCTCTTTACATCAAAATCAAAGAAGCTTAGATTTGAGATCCACAACTGGATCATTCTATGCAGGTGGAGAAATCTAAATATATTATTTTTTGAAGACAAAAAGCAATATTTGTCCTTGAATATTATTTTGTTTTATATTTTGTCTTCAAAGATTGAGCATTTTCAGAGATTGAGGACCACCTTGTTTTGAGACAAACATGGAAACCAAAACAAAGACTGAATATAGGCCTGAAAATAAATATCATACACCAAATATGAGTTATTTAAAATACAGTTTGTAAGTTGTGATAAAACAACTACAAAGGGATTGTTTAGTCTCTGAAAAAAAATGTCCTTTTTTTTTTTCCATTTTTGCAAACCCATTGTGTTTTATGATCCTTGTGCATGGTTATGCTCCTGTCAGGCACAGGCTTATTTAATTTCCCTTTGGGATTACTAAAATATTTTTGAACTTGAATTTGTGTCTGACTCAGGTAATATAAAAAAACATACATATCAACACAATATTACTACAAAGGTTTCATAAGAATCTGAATATGGCTTTGTTTTTAGGACTGTTGCCAATGATTATGTTAGTAATTGAGTAATCTGTATGTAATTCTAATGATTAATTGAGTAATCAAAAAAGACAAATTTATAATATTGGTCGACACTGTCATAACGGCAGATATAAATATTGGTCCAATTTTTTGTATCTGTTCTGTAGCTTTTATTTTCTTCAAAAATAAAAGCTCACATTTAAGTCAACATGGACAAAAAGTACACAGAGATATGAAATTATATTCAACTTCAATCTGACAAATGTGTGAACGCATTGTGAACATGACTGGAGGTATGTCAGCACTTTACATAAATCTGAGTAATCTGAAATACAGATTTAATAACCTTTGTTGTTGAGCTCATATGCCTATTTATTAAATTTTTTCTATCAGAAAAAAGGTTTGAATTAAAAATGTTGCTTATTGTTATTTTGTTGAAATATTTTTTTTTTATTCAAATGTGATTAAATGTGATTAATTGCATTTAATCACATGCAATTAAATGCATGTGATTGACTTTTTAACAGTCAATTAAACATGTTAACTGAACTCCACCACCAATAATAATAATAATAAGAATAAGAATAAGAATAAGAATAAGAATAGTGTTAATCATAGGGGGGAAAAAACTCTATTCACCTTAATCTTACTTACATATTTAAGAAAAACAACAACTTTATGTTTTGTAATAAAACAAATAATATCATTTTCAATCAAAATTTTCAATCAAACTGAAAAATGGAGCAGTGCACAAAATCTCCCACATGGCT
Source organism: Poeciliopsis paucimaculata (assembly GCA_903067055.1). NCBI lineage: Eukaryota > Metazoa > Chordata > Actinopteri > Cyprinodontiformes > Poeciliidae > Poeciliopsis > Poeciliopsis paucimaculata. The sequence goes on along the minus strand of CAEGAD010084497.1, from coordinate 22,927 downwards.
GACAGGTTTGTGTTGCAGGTCTGGATGCTGGCGGACGCTCAGAAGCGATCCACACGGCGGGCTGAAATGAAAAGCGGATGCCTTTTTCAAAAAGCTGTCTTTCTCAGATATGACTTTTGGCCGAGCAGGAAGACGCTGGATGGCGGGAGATGGATTGTTTGGGTATTAACACAGTGTGAGGCCTGAGCAGGAGACGGTGCCAGAGTGTGGCTGGCAGCTTCATCACAGACTTGGGAAGTGAACAATCTGCAGTGTGACTGTTCTGATTTATACAGAACAGCTGTCAAGGGGAGTAGAATCATAACACATAAGGAGAAGTGAATTTCACCAAACAGCGGCATTTTTTATTTTGTATTTTTTAAAGTTCCTGTCATCACTGTTGGAGAACAATTTTTTCTTTCTAGCCCTCCGTTCTGGAGCCCATCTCCATGCTGTGGGGAACAGAAAGGGGGAGCAAGAAGTGGAATCCCAGGCCGGCACCAGCGTTTATTAGTGGTGTCCCAGTAATATAACCAGCTCTCCGCGGAGGCCCTTACAGCTTCCCTTTCCTTCCAAATCTCGGCCAGAAATGAGGCCATCATTAGCTGTTTTGAGGAGAAGCGTGCCACAGCCTGGAGAGAGAAAAGAGAAAACAGAGAAGGAGCCAGACTGGCACCATCAACAAGGACTTCTTTTCTAATACCTTCCCTCTTATTTTCAGTTTGGCTCACATTCTTCAAGAGTAATCAACATATTGACGTTTATGTGCTAATTTACACAGTATGAAGACATTCTTAGCCCAGCACTTGTTTGGAACATCAGCTGTACAATCTGACAATGAAACGAAGGCCGCTCATCTCTCCCCTACAGACCCTTGAGACATGCAGGGGCCAGTGGGGCCGTATCTCCGCCATCTCTGCATTCACTCAACCAGCCAATTATCCATACATCTACATCAGACCATTTACAGAAAACAGTAGTGTCTCATTATCTAGCTGTAAGGTAAGTATGCCTGTTCATGTGACATTATTGTACCCCTTCAGTATTTCCTGGATGTATCAAGAAAATTGTTATGATAAATTGTTACAATACATCCCTGGACTGCCTGCTTTGCAAACACCAGCTAAGTTTAGAGTAGCTTTGTCTCCAAGTGTTTTAACTTGATAAGCGTTTGAATATTGGAGGAATGCTTTCCAAAAAAATCCAAAAGACAAATTTTCCACAAATAGTTTGAAGTTACATCTCTGACAAACAAATGCACCAATAATGGATGAATAGGTGGGTGTAAACTGTATTTTTGTTATTTATTTGTTTATTTAAGAATTCCCCATTAGTCTCTACTCTAATAGAGACTTTCTCAGGTCCATGTCAGCTTTATTATAAGAGTCCGTTAAAACATTCTTAAAAAGACAAAGGTATTTCTTAAGACACAAACAAGATAAGTTAAACCTAAAATTCAAATCAACGACTTAAATAATTTACAAACATTACAGAAAGACATGAGAAAATACCTCACCACACACACCTTTTCAAACCAGAACTTAAAATATACTGAAAAATAAGTACAATAGCAAACTACAAATGTAAATTTAAACATTGTATCAGGTCAATATTAAATCATTCTCCAATATAGATTTTCTAAGAATTAAAAAAAAAAATTACATGATCAACCATTAATGTCATTTTAGAAGCCAACATATTCCAAACACCGCTGTACACCGCTGCTTTATTTTCAGAGCGTTGGTTCGAGTCAGAGGTCATGTGAAAGTAATAGTTGAGGTTCATCTTGTATTAAAACAATGTGTGTTGTAGGTGGATAACAACAGAAGAACCAAACTGTTCAAATTGTATGCACAGACAAGAAGACACGGTAGTTTGTCATCCAGGACAGGCACTGATGCATAAAATTAACATTAGTTTTAAAATGGTGCCAAATGATGAACCTGTAGTTTATCCAGACGTTTGTTCAAAGCACTTGACCAAAAAGCAGAACAGCATTCAAGTTGACACAGGACCAAAGGTTGTATTACACATTTTCTTATTTCCAGAGACATAAAATGCACCTTATGTCAGATTATGGTGATATTTCTGTTCGTTGTAGTCACCATCTTATTAATTTGTTTAGACCATGATTGAATTTAATCTATTATGACACCCAATAACTTAACGTCTGTAACTTGGTGTATTAATTGCTTTTGTACAGAAAACAAAAATCAAACCTTTGACCATACACTTTGTTTTTGAAGCATTCAGGTTTAACTCATTGTCCCACTCTGAAATAGCCTGTGACTCATGTTGTATTACAGTAATGACTTGTTCAACACTGTCAGAAGACACGTACGTAAATAGTTTTGTCATCAGCATATAGAGTTAGGGATGCCTTGTCTAGTACAAATGACATGTCATTTACAAATATACTGTAAAGCAGAAGACCCATTAGCTACATTGTGTAATTCCGCATGGAGGGTTTATATGATTTGAACAAATTCCATTAAACGTAACACATTTATGAGCATATTAACACCGACATCATCTTTTATTTTCTTTCAAAACAGTTTAAGCCAGATTTGTTTTTACATGGTGCCTCATGTACTTCACAAGTTAAAATCACAGTTCCTCTTCTTTCTGCTGAAGCTATGTTCAGTGTTGGTAAGACTTTTTGAAACCCCCCACTCTGCCAACACATGCAGATTTCAAATAATTCTGGCTGCACTTGAACTCCCCACAGCCACTCTTCCTGATAGTCCATTTTAATTAGGCGGAGTTGGGCCAACATTCGCTACGCTGCCATGGCAGAGTCACTTGGACTGTAAACCACACTGGCAGTTTACGAGTTTCCACTTTCCTGGATTTAATTATGAACTCTGAGTTGCCTGAGATTTTGCAGAGAAACATGTCAGAATGTTTTATGTTTTGAACTTCACTGTAGGACAATAGCGATCACTACAACCATGAAGGAAGAGCAGGTCAGGGAGCACAGTCTGCATCAGTTTAAGTCTTATTTTTCACTTTGAAGCTGACACCTTCTGATACAGACCAGCTCAGTGTCTTCAACAGATTGGATTCAACCAGTCAAACCAGTTCATTTAAAGCTCACCCCGGCACTAGATCTATTCACAGCCCCTCAGCTGATAAAGCTTCATGTCTATGAATCATGGATCATATTAATCACTTAATCTTTGCATCTAGAACTATTTTTGGCACTTTCTCCCAACTGCAGACAACCATGTTTTTATTGTGTTTACTCTCTGTGACAGTTTAGATTTAGATTTGTGATGCATCAGAATTTCAGGGACGACCTGCGTCACTCTAGCAGTCCTTAACTAAAGTCATTTTCAGTAAATTAGAATATTTATGAAAAGTTGATGTATTTCAGTAACTCAGCTCACAAGTTAAACACATCATGCACATTAATTGTCCAAAACGTTTATTTGTTAATGATGATGATTTGTTGTTTACAGCTAATGAAAACAAGTTAATAAAAAATACGTTTAATACTTGCCTAAGTTGTTTTCAAAATCTGACACACAAGCCTCATCGGAACCCATATTCAAATTTATTGAATATGAATGTAAATGTTAATATGAGATGGAGATAATGCACATGGCCCTAATATTAATTCAATAACCAATTTAACGTTACCTAGGACATTCAAGGCAGGTGATGTTGTGCTCCATGTGCCTCAACTGCAGTAATCAATGTTACTGGCCAGTTCACACCAGCTTCTAACAATTTAACTGTATTTACTTATTACAGTCGATTTCAACAGGCTTGGTGAGATTATGTAAAACTTCACCATCGTAAATCAATTTCACACCCAAAAGTCAGATAGCTTTTAGCAACTTTAACTTACCTCGATGTGGTTTTTTTAGATTCAACAGTGAATTTTTGAAAGCTAGAAATCTATGCTTTCAGGGAGGCAAAGATGGCACCACAATACTTAATTACTTCCAAACTAACAAATAAAGCAATGAAGCGCGATGTGACTTGGATGTGATGCGTAACACAACACTTTATAGAAATGTAGTGAAACAGAAAGTACAGAACATGTCAGTTGTTATAAACTGGCAAAATCTGACAATCTGTAAAATGTCGTGGAGTAAAAGTCAAAAGTATTCACAATTAAATCTACTTATGTGCACATGCATGTGTACTTGACCATGTGTACTACAGGTCAAGTACACATGCATGAAAAATGTACTTAAGTACAGAAAAACAGTACTTGTACTGTGCTACATCCCAACACTGATTACATGTCACACTGCTCAAATACACACTTCTGAAGTGAATTAATATTTAATAAAATTCAAGGGACAAAAAAACTACAAAACCCTGCAGATAACATGGAAGGTGGTCAGACAATGACTTAACTGGTGTATGAATACAGATAACAGTGAAAAGTGGGACAAGGAACAGGTGAAAGTAGGAAAGTAGGAACAGCTGCCCCTGGGTGAAATAAAGTCAGGACAAGGAGGGCTGATGAAACAATCAGTTAACAGATCATTAGTTTAACATCAAAATGAAGCAAATGAAATGTTAACATCAAAGCTCACAGATTATAACAGCTGACATGTTCCTATTATCACACCAGTCATACTGATGAGTCTTATTCCGATGATCCTGTCAGAACCTTTGACCTTTGGCGAGGTCAACGCATCACATTCTGTCTCTGAGCTGGGTCTACTGGGAGGCAAGCAGGCCTGACAATGTTTTCTTACTTACTGCAAAATGATGGATCCAAACTGCTTTGGAAACAACTTTCCAAGACTGATTGTTGCCTCACCAGAATCATTTCTGATGTATTTCACTATTTGCATTGTGTTTTCTGACACCTGGATGCTGGAGGGAAATGACTTGTATGAGAAGGTGGATGTGAAGGTCAGAATCGAGCTCAACATGTTTTGTATCAGAGTCTGTTTGGGTTCTGGGGTTCAGATGTCTCAGACAGGGCAATGTTCTGGTTTTAGGCAAATACAGGAAGTTCAAACAAAATCATCAATTCTATTTCCTCTTTGGCCTTAAGGGTGCACTGTGGCAGCAGGCGGGTCAAAAGGTCAGGAGGTATAGGCAAGCAGTGTTGGATTTGGTTGCCCCTGGGGTGACACAGGTCCCTAAAAAAGACCCAGTGGGTCAGCAGTATCCTGTTACTGCTTTGTGAATGAAGATGAGTGAAGTGGAGTCAAAGGTCAGCAAAGCTTCCTTCTCAGCATAGCATAAACAAGGCTGAAGAAGATAAGATCTAGCAGATCTGTTTCAGGTTCATTTTGCCCTCCTGAAGCTCTTGTGGGCTTCCGTACCAACCGAGGAGCTGCAGCAGCACAGGTCAGACATCAGGGCATCACCGACTCCCTGTGTGGCAGGAAAAAAACGCTTGAGCTTCAGTTTTATGAGTAGTGTCAGGAATCCAGGCTTCCAGTCCTTCACTTCAAAGCTTTCTCAGTTTTTGGAATTTCTAGTCTTACCCATTTCATTTTGATCCACTTCCCTGATTAAGGAAGCTGCAGGCTGACAGAAATCCTTTGTTCTCTGCTACTCCTGGTTTGAGGAGAAGATATGTGGTAATGTTCTAAAGACAGTTGCAGGTTCTCTAGATGTGAAGCTCAGCTCCACATTAAAGGACTCTTTGCAGAGGAGCTTAAAGAGGGGATACCTAAATTGAAATGACTAAAATGAATTTGCTGAATGGAAACAAGTCAATGTTTTCAATAAGAGTTTTTATACTATCAAAAGTTAATGGCAGGAAAAAGAAAACAATTAGCTACATGTGCTAGACTAGATGTAGTTTCTGGAAAGCAAACAGAGAGTTAACAGCACAATAATAAGAGCAAATAATGCAAATTAACTGAAAAAAATTTAATCCACAAGATCACATCATTGCACCTCTCTGCTGATTGAGTTAATTAACAGGAGACCATGGTCCTGAATGAAAACTGTCTGTCTGCACTGGGGAGGGTATTTCATGTTGTGAGATAAACAGACCGGATAGTCCTTGTATGTTTGTTAGTGCTCTTGCAGGGAGTAGGTGGATTCTGGAGAACAGTCCAGTTAAAGTGCATACGTCCACCTGACTGCAATGCTGTGGCTTCAGAGATCTGTGCATAAAGCTAATACCTGCAGAGCTTGATAAACTGGAGCAGTGCTGTGGACACTGTCAGTGTAACCATGGTGATTCATCACCAGGTTCTATCATTAGGAAGAACAATGTGAATTATTTTTGGGCTCTCGTCATGCAGATGAATTCAGCTAAGGGGTTAGCTGGTGCTGACACACACACACACACACATGCCTGCACACCCTCTTGACTCCATGTACCTCATCCAAATGACCTGAAAACCTCTGGATACCAATAATACATTCAGCCCCAGCACCAACCGTAGCTGGCTGTATTTACTTAATCCGTTTAATCTGTTTAATAGTACTCGAGGGAGGGGCCCCGAAGGCTTCAGGGGACCCTGACTTGGTGTGATGTCATCTGCTGCTTAACTGGGCTTTGCCTCTAAGTGCTTTCCAGCATGTTTGGAGATCAAAAGGAGCACTCGCCAGAGCAGCTTTAATCACCTCCTCTGCTGGGGGCAGGTGTGTGTGTGTGGATGAGGTATCAGCGGTGTGATGCGGATATGCAAAGGGTTGCTGGCATTTCCAAAGATAGCCAGGCTGACATTTCTATTGACTTTGATGTTGATAATCCCTCACAAGTTCCCCAAAGCTAACTGATATTTTCTGTGTGTGTTTGTGTTGCTTGTGAGGCTCAACCTGCCTGTAGAGTTGCTGGCAGGTTGTTTGGTTACAATCAGCTTTATCACTGTTTACCTATAAAAAGGTTGCAGACTTGAATACGAAATTTATTTTTTTAACATTCAAGGTGAAATTTGAGAAAAACAACGTTATGTTTTTTTGGGGGGTTTTTTATGTTTATTTACCGTCTTTGATCCTCATAACGTTTCCATGGATAGCTCAAGTGTGATGTCACGGTTTGAGGAGCACTTTACTGCTCAGTTCTTGTTTGCTGAGATGAGAGACATCAGATGAGGAATGTACACTGTTGTGGTCTTGGTGGACTAAAGTCTGAGAGGTAAACTAATAAACATCACTCATACTGGGTATTGTTACCTAACTTTTCATCTGAAAAGGTTTTACTGGATCAGTGGATGAGGAGGAAGGGGATTTATCCTCTGCCCACAGGTTTGCGGAGCAAATGCCTACTCCATCCAACTCAACCATAAGTATGGTTCCATCCAATTATTTTTTACAAATTTTGAGCAAACTTTTAAAATGCTGCAAGAAAAGATAAAATAGTGAATTAAGTGTGTTTCCAACTATTGTGTTTGGAGAATATCAACCAGGATTTTTATCAGCATAATTTGTTGGCGCTACATCTTCCCCTCTGAACGGATTTACAATCTGAAAATGCTTGAGATTCCCTCTAGAACCACTTTTAGCTGCTTATTTTAATAGTTCAAACATCAAACATGCTGATGTTTGAGCATTATTAACATACTGGGTTAATGGAGACTGTTTTTGGCTCTACAGCAGTACAGTCTCCTTACTTCTTCTGTTTTTATTCAGCCTATCAAAGAAATGTAAAATGAATACCGCTCTTGGATTGGCTGCTTTGCAAATCCCAACTAACTTCAGCTTTCTAATCTGTAGTTTTCAAATATATATTTTAGGTATTCTCTATTTTATTTAATTTTCCTGTTGGATCAGCAAAGTATTTTTAAATTCAAATTAGAATTTGAAAAGTAGGCTACTATTACAAGAATAATCTGCAGTTATATTCCACACAAAAATCTGTGAATAGGTGAGTCCACAAATAGGCAGGTGTCCACTCCACATCAATAAGCATTGCTGAAGCCCAACAGTTTTAATATTGTTTCCTTTGAAGAAAACTGAATAGAAGAAGAAATGTAGAAGATGAATCAGAGAAATTTTCTACATGTGTGTGATGTAGAATAACATGTATTGAGGCTCTTAATCCTGGACACACACTTTGATTAGGGGCAACTGCTAATATTTCTTTGGTTATATTAATATTATATGCTGTCAATATATTGAGTATTTGATCATTAAATGTGTGTTTACAACCTAAATGGATATTCACACACAAGCTGAGTCAGAATAGATGCAAACGATGGTAACAATACAGGATTGCAAAACATTTTTTCTTCTCTTTGAGCTTTTTGTGCCATAACAAAGAGACATGCCACAGTAGCCAATCTTTAGATATCTGTGGTGAGTCTGATGTGTTTCTTCTCTTTCTCACTCTGCCTGAGTGAGAGTGACAGTGGCCACATTTTAAACACAACTCTGTTTCATTTCTCACCCCACAACCTTTTGGCATTTTAGGAGTTATATTTAACTTTTTTTCTACTCTAAAAGTGGCTTTGGATATAGTCTCCTGAAAAAAGAAAAAAAAACTCCACAATGTAAAAAAAAAAAAAAATAAATAAATCAATCAATATCAAAAGTAAATCAAGAAATAAACTGGAAATTTATTTTAAAAATCAGTCCAACTTATCCAATATATCTAGTTGCAGATGAAACAAGTTAACCAGGAAAACCAAGAAATGTCTCTTTATCCACTCTCTCCAGTGGAGTGTAGGAGCTAAGTGAAGTTCTTTGGTCGAACGGAACATTGTAATGTTCTTAAGCTCATGATCCATATTTAAATTACATGGGGGATGGTTGAAAATCAGACGTACCTGTAAATTAAGAGCCATATTTTTTCAGTTCAGTTTCTTGAACTCCTTCAGTGCAGCAGACAGGAGCAGATCCATCTAACAATGTCATGCCCCATTCTGAAGGGGAAAAAAAATAGCAACTCTTGTTCAGAAAGGGAACAATGGATGTTCAAGTTGCATTGTGGCTGCCTACACTTTCCCTCTACTAACAAAGAAAGCCCATTCTTTCATTGCAGGGCAGGTTAACACGCCTGAAAGGTATCTGGTTTCCCAAGCCAAGGAGGAAATCCCAGAGCTTAATTTGGATATCAGCACAGACCATGATATACTGAGGGTTATGTTTAAGTGGATTACCTGTTGTTATGAAGGCTTATTGTGCTGTTAGAAGAGTAATTACTCATCAGACTTGTGTTCTCCTCCCAAAGAGCACCACACAAGATTTCAACACTGAGTTTAGGAAGAGGTGGAGGCTGTCTTTAGTTCTGAAATCTGATGAGTTCTTCATCACATTTAACCCCATTTACTTGTATTTATCTCCTCTTGAATCATATTAAACGAGGCACAAAACAAGAGCTTCCTCTAGACTGGGGGGGCAGGTGCCTATAGCCAACAGAACAATCAGAGGTCTTTGTGTTTCAGTTTATGCAGATGATTTATGACTTTAATTTGAACCCCAACTCTCTACACATAAGGCTAAGTTATTCCCTCATCAAACACTCACCCAGAGTGTTCCTTTGACTGATTTATGCATGTTTATAGGAAATACTTATTTTTCCCATGGCAAAAATTTGGGAATGCCTTATAGCTGCAGTATGTAACTTTTATTTAAAAAAAGAAAAAAAAAAAAAAATCATATTTGTTAAAACTGTCACCATGGTGACAGTGTAATATGGCACAGACGATCTGTGAAAATTTCCTCCACCTCCACCCAGTGCTACTATTGCCCCCTCCAGAAATACCATCCCAGTGAAAAACAACAAATTAGAACCAGGAGGAGGGGCTTAGCGCTGTCAATCAACTTCGTAAATGTGTTCATAGTGGAGAAATATTTCATAGTTACAGGAAAACTGTAACAGTGTAACAGTGTAACAAGCCGTAACCAGCTGTAACATTCGTGACAGCGTCCGCTGTGGTGAACCAGCTGTAGCATAGCAGAGAGAGGGCGAGAGAGAAAGCAGCAGCGTCCATGAGCAGGATTGACACCACTAAGACCCTCCTCCTGTCTCTGATTGGTTGGTTCTGACCGAGCGGTGTATTTCTGTAACTAGCGCTTGAAGAAGAAAGAGGAGTTAAAAATTTTTCCCTGATTGTCTGTCTCATTCTGTATTTTATAAGAGTTACATTTACAAAATGTTTATTTTTAATAAACCGGGAACAGACAATGCATGGATAAATGGTTCAAACAAATTAATTAACAGATCACAAATGGTCCCAAACACAGCAGGGGGCAATATCAAAGAATGAAAAGTTACAAGACTTTGCTATAACTCAGCCAAAATCCAGACAAGAGCCTGTTTTCAACTCTGAGGTGGTTTGTAAAACGATCTGTGAAAAAATAAACTCTTTAGGAATTTGATCCGGTAAGTTTGAAATTAGCCTTTTGAAACAATGAAGAGGAGAGGAGTTTTTAATTTTATTAATCTGAAGTTTTTGAAAGTAATGTACAACAACAGGTAGGTTTGAATATAAATAACTGTGAATGAGTGCCAAAAGCAATTAACAACAAAATGAGTCGTTTAGATCAAAGTCACCAAGTCGGGACACCACCTCATTATAGGAAATAACTGCCAAATATTGTTTAGTCTTATTGTGATGAAGAGCAAGTTTATTGAAAAGAAATTTGGAAATTAGTCCAAATTAATTAACTAGTTAAGATTAGTTTACAGCAAAATATGTTGTGATCTACCTACAGCAGTAAAATAATAAAACATGAACTAGCCCATGAATGACCAGACATGTCCAGGTTAAAGGCCACGGTTCCTACTTACCTTAAAAAAAATTGTAAGTGTTCAAGCAACCAGTCAAACAAAGAAAGACAGAAATGAAGATGAACATTATTTTGATAAAATAATGCTTTAAAATAATGAATTTGCTGAATTTGAAATCAATGACCTTCTGGACAGTTGATTCTTAACTGACCAGTCACCGCATGATGGATTTAAATTAGCTTTGAGTTCTCCAAGATAGCGTTTTAAAGAAGTTACACTCACAAGATGTTGACATATAACAGATACAAAAAGCTATAGCGTTTTGATTTTTAGGAATCAGTCTAAGCATTGTGGGTCTTCTCAGCACAGCTAATATTAATATTAAATAGGGAAGCGGAAGAAGGGGAAGAGATGCAGCATTTGGCCCAAGACCGGAAATCAAACCCAAGACAGCAGTGTGGAGGACTACAGCCTCTGAACACGGTGCTGGTTCTCTACCAACAAAAAGAACATGGAGCTTCCTTTCCTGAAACGCCTTCTCTTCCTCCTTCGAGAACCAGAAGTGGTTTAATGCAGTCCATTCTGAGATCAACAGTTGTTATAATGGTCTCTTTGTTCCTTTTATGTAGTTCAGTCCTTTATGGCTAGGTCGCAGCAGACGGTACATGTCAGAACCGTAGTGTCCCTGAAGGCAACTGGTCTATGCAGGACACCCAGGAAGCCTGCAGAGAATCATTCAGTTCATGTTTGCTTTGTGAATCAGCAACAGGGAACAAACCGCAGAATGGTGTTTCTTTCTGCCAGAGGTTAATGGATATGTAGTCAGCCCTGCAGGATGGTGAACAAACAAACATTTATGAGGTCACTTCCTGTCACGGAGGCCTGCAATCATTACCACTTAATGAAAACAGCCTTTCTGATCGTCCTGCCATTTCACTGGGTAAATGAGTGATATGGCAGATAGATTTAGTTGGTTCTGATCACACCAACTAAATCTAATTAAATGATGAAAACAAAAATTGAGAAACATTTCCATTAAGTGAAATAAACAAAAATGGACTGGAACTACATTGTCCATTTATAAACTAAAATGTACTGAAATTATACATATAATATCCTTCAATTTCATGTTTCTGAATCTATTTATCAGCCGTTCAAACTGATGTGAAATTTAAAAAAATATAATAAAAATGATAGAGAACAGTTTGCTCTAGTAGATCTACTACTGACAGAGCTTACTGAACAAATCACCAAAAATTGTTTTATTTCTGAAGCCACATTCAAATTGGAGACCGTCCCATCACAATGAAGTGAGGTTATAAATGCCTCTGTGAAACATGCATTACTCTCTATGTCACAAAGTTCAGCCTGATAGCAGTAAGCGCTTGTCTGTGCATGACTGCTGTCTGTCTGTCTGTCTTTCTTCCTACCGTTGTTTGGGCTGAGTGAACAGGTGTGAACAGCCTGCAGAGCAGGGGCCTTAACAAAGAGGAGTGGTTTGTGAGACAGGTTATCGCCTGCTGGAGGAAGTCCTGTCATGTGCTGCTCACCCGAGGCAGCCATGCACCCCCAACCAAATCATACACCCTCCCAATGTGCTGTATCAATCTGCATGATTCAAGTAACTGCTTAACTACAAGCAGTGAAGACATTATCAGTTCAACAAATTGAACTTTGAATAAAGTTCAATAATACTGAACTGATAATGGGGACATGATTTTATATCCATAAGTGAAATTGCAGATAAAATGATTTATTTTAGTAGCATAAATAAGACTGTTTATCCAGGACAGGGTTTAGGAGCATGTGGGCCCCTGGGTTAAAGCCAGGTTTAATGCCTTGCCCACATGTTTCTTTCACTCATGCAAAATAAAGTAAATTGATAGTTGGGTAAACCCACACATCAGTGGGAGCGAACTGATGCATGGTCGATTTAAAGCGTTCCCTGGCAGGTGGTTCCATGTTGTTCCTGTGTCTTAAATAGGTTCCTTTTATTTGACGTCACATGGCTGTAATATGAGAGTGCAGCTACAGATGGAGAGCTGAGGACTTGCTTTCCAAAGAAACAGGAGGCTAACGTCGCAGTTATGGAGGGCTCCTTGTTTGTTGACATTATAGCCACAACTGCTAGCACCTAGCATCTCTACTTATAAAGTAGTAAAAGAAATGACACTCACTATAGTGAACACCAAACCTGGAGCCGTTTGGTACCGATGCTCTGGACCCCCTGCTGACCGGCCGACTGTTTAAGATACAGGTCATACCCAACATTTTCTTGTATTTTTATATTGTATTGATCTAATGTGCCACAATAAGGAGTCTCTGCCACTCACACATTACTTCCCTCCATCCATCTGAAATTGTGCCACGTCATCAACTCTTCATCAAAATCACACGACTGAACAGTTTTGTAGACTGTAAATTATTCTCTTATACTTCTGACTAAAAATAATAATTACTGGTTGATTTTTGGGTCACTTGGGAATTACATTGAGTAGAGGGCATACCGTTTACAAACAACTTCTGGGTACGATAAAACTATTTACAACAAGAACTTTCTGCTTGTTTGCATATTGTTCCAACAACTCTTTGTTTTTGGACAGTTTGTCACATATAAAATACTGAACGCTTCCATAAATAGCATTGGTTTTTTTTTTCCAACCTTAGGTAGAATGGGTTCCACAGTACGGCAGAAAGGATTACCCTCTCAGATATAAGCACAAAACACACCTCCACTTCATAGTGGAGCACACACTGCAGTTACTTTGACTCAGGTTACATTTCTGCATTTAGAACTGCTGTTTTCACATGATGACGAGTGGAACAATGGGGGCCGTGGGTGGAAATGAGATCAGACACCAGAGCTGCTCACCGAGACATTTTCTACTCCAGTAACAGATCATGTGACCACCTGCAACTTTCTCTGATCACAATGTGAAAATAGGTTTATCAGGCAGTTGAAGATCTGTGATTTCTCAGGCTAATGTTGTTTTAAAGGCACACTGCCAGGTAATAATACTGATTTATGCTCCTCCACAGCCCAGTTTCACATTGATTTTCGACTGTCTTGGAAATAAAACCCAGCATCTAAAAATTTTGTACTAGCCTGTTGCTCAACTACATGTCTACAAAAGAAATCAGGTTTCAAGATTTACACAAATGATACATGCATTGATTTGCCATGGTGTTGAATTGTCCATTACATAAGGACATTTTGAATTTACTGCCTTTTCATCCTGAAGTCCATGATAGTGGGCAAAGTTAGAACTGTAAAAAAAAAAAATCAATTCAACTTTACTTATTGATTTAGTGTCATTTCCCAACAGTTTGCCTTTGGCATTTTGCATCAAGACAAGAAAGAAAATTCAGTTCAGTCCAATACAGACAGATTCAGTTACATGGATTCCAAATTGATCTCATCTGATTGGATCTACAGAGTGACTCAGCCATTAAGGATGTCTTTTCCAGTGTTACTACAGTGTGAAAAAAGTTTGAAAAAAGCAAAAACCAAAAAGAAAAAAACAGTTGCACATGGTGTCATCCTAACAATGAGTGGGTTACTATGCAGGATAACTCTTTGCAATTAAACGAAGGCACTTTTAGTAAGATTTTAAATCAAACAGAAGAGCTTATGAGGTTGATTCATACTTCCGTTAAAGTTTTCTTCGAGCTTGGCATTAGGAAAGGTTAATTTTTCACAAAACAGTTATTACGTTTGCTTAAGGTTGGTTTTGGCTTTTCCGAAATAGAGTTAATATGCAAATGGAAGACGGAGACAAATTTTATGAACAACTTCTAACTTCCATCCACTGGAGCATCAGAGAGCTGCTCCAGCAAGATCTCCATTTCACCCCTTCACATATTTCTCTATGCTTCTGACATCTTACCCCAGGTAAGTGAGCTTGTTTTGTGAGAAAAAGACTTTAGTAGTATTTACTTCGCCACCATGTTTCACTTCCTGTCTCACTCATGATATTCCCCTTAATTTGCAGTGAACAAAACACACCTCAGGTCTACCTTGGTCTGGAGACGCAGTCACAGGGAATCACCAGTGATCTGCAAGGGTCCATTAACTGTACATGATCCAATTTTCTGTTGGATTGGACACTAAAATGGATCCGGTCTGTTTTGGGTCTTAGAGTTAAATCCTTGCAGTTGTGTCTAGCAAAGGTGAGTGACTTGCATGGGTTAGGGTTAAAGTTGGGGTTAAGGTTGGGGTTGCAGCTGCTGCACCACTTCAGCCATTGCCTGTTTCCAACAGTAGCTCAGCTCGGCAGCCCATTTTCTCACGCCTCTCCTTCCCCTGATCAGGCCCCTGGCTGTAATGCCAGGAGTTGTGGATACTATGTGGTGATCTTTCATCCTGCCGCTACACTGACACGTATCCCTATCACATAGCAGAGGGTGGATGTTTCAGCACACAGAGGGAATGGCTTCTGTGGCCCGGTGTGTGTGGAAAGGCAGGAATGTTACCCACCACCCTCATGACTCCATCTTCCCACAGGCAGGATGTTGTGTTAAGAACTTGTACCTCTAGGCTGATCATAGCTGACTTCCACTACTGTAACTGCACTTTAATTACAGCGTGTCTGTGTTAGCATGTATAATTACTTTCTGTCCTCTCCGTGTGTTTACATGCTGAGGTCTGCTGCTGACCTGAGTGAGTGCCGGAAGCCGGGATCAGCAGTGCCTGTGGTATCAGTGATCCTTCATTGCTGGTGAAGGTCTGAGCACGCCTGTCATGGTGTTAGCCCTCAGGGCCCAGCTCTCCATGTCACAGCTCAACAATCCATCTTCCTGTCAAACTGGAGACAGAGCCAAAATGCAACATCTCCGAACTGCAGAAAAAAATATTGATACTGTAAAGAATCGCAGTCACAGGTTTTGCTAATTTTGAATTCTGAATCTATTCAAAATGAGCAAAACTGTATGATAAAATGCACTGTACATAAAATGTACATATTTGCAAGTGCTGCACATCACATTATGCTCACAGTAGAAGGCTGCTATGTGTATTTTCAATAATTCTCAGATTTTTATTTTTTTAAGAAAACCAAACCAAGGTAAAGATCCTTACAGAAATGTTTTATATAAATGTTCTGTCAGTCTTATAATTTAAACAGACAATTAGAATAAAAATAAATTGAATCGGTATCATGACCCCACCACCTGGAATTGGGTTGCTACACACTGAAAGACATATGGCAAACTTATTCAAGTCAATTTCAGTTGAAAAAATATCTTCAAAGAGTCATCATGGATGATGATGCATGTATGTCAGTATGGCAGGGTTGTTGTTAGAGCAGCATGGAAAAGGGAAGTTTCTGAATTATGCTATCAGGGAGTACAAAGATCTGATTTGTTTTAGCGCCACCAGTAGGTAAAACTGAGACAATACAAGAAGCAAATCCAGTTGAAAGGCTTTTATTTTTCAGAGCTGGTATTACGTCATGAAAATAGTTATTAAGGACTCGTGGAGTAAGCAACACAGTACAGAGGTGGCTGGAAAAATAAGTGATGTGCAGTCGGATGGTGGTTTCACTATTTCAAGTGATATTATTCAATGTAACCTCCCGTGGGAGAGGCTTGTCCTAGATTCTGTCCAGGATTTAGTTTCACTTGATGTTGTTTATGCCCTCTCCAAACTCACAGCGGACCTCAGGAGCCGAATCATGGAGAAAAGGCGAAGCTTGTGTCTGAATCGGAGTCTGTGTAGCGACATGCATCCAAAATACTCTGGGAATAATTTTTTAGCTTCACCTACACTTGAGGAACTACATTCACATTCATTTAAGAAAACAAGTGTCGGATTTTCATATCAAGCAGAAGTGACAGGATCTGATGTCAGCCTTGCATCATTTTCTTCTGCTGTGAGTTTGGTGGCGACCTGCAGCACCAGCTTTTTGTTTTGAGGAAAAGGGAGAAGTGGTGGATAAATTTCACCTCTCCATGAATCCGTGCAATTCCAGCATCTTAGCAAAGTTCAATTCAGAATTAGAATAAGTTTTATTGGCCAAACATGTGCAGAAACAAGGGATTTGACTTTGGATTTGGTTTCACACATTCACAGCACGCAGATATGAAGTATAAATATATAAACTTGAGAGGAAATTGTTTATTTTGTTTTACAGGAAAGTAGTTCACTACAGGCTGTAAGAAGTCCATACAGAGAGACAGAAACTGTCTTGTCATGGTCCTGAACTCTGATTAGACCAGGATGTTTTCTTAAAATATAATATGAAACATGATCACATCAGAGAACTACAAGCGTCCTCCTGTGGGTACATATCATTTGTTGGAGTAACATAACCAGCTTTTCTTCTGTACTATGATCAGATTATTGAAATGCAGCATTGTCAATGTGAGTACAAACTGACACTTGACCGGTCAGAAGCCTCTCAGGATGGGAAAAATATTTTAGTCCAAAAATGTTAGAAATGAAAAAGCAATAAAACTGTAAAATAATCAGGACCCTTTGTGAACAATCCTTTGCTGCAGCATTGCTAAAACCTTTTCAGGTAATTTACGGTAAACTCCAGCATTCTTTTCAGCAAACACACAGATTCCTCATTCATGTTCAGTTTGCCTCATCAGGTCTCTGGGATCGCCATGAAAAGGAGAAAACCCACAATCCACTTGGAAGAGAATAAAGTCGAGGGTCTTGGATCAGATAAAATACAGAATGTACCGTGAATGATACACTGAATTAGTCATGCTGTGAGCCCTCAAAGCTAGACAAAATGCTTTTGAATCACATTCCTCACCTGCTGCACTCTCGTGGATAAATGATTGTTTTACACCACAGATAAATATACAGAGAATATGAAGAGCCTAAAGTCTCAGGAGCATAACAACAAACCTCAGCTGAAGCCTACACGCACACTTAAAAAAGACTGAGGTAAGTCTGAGGAACACCTCAGAGTTTTCAATTGTTTGCTTGTTCTTCTTCTCTCTCTCTCTCTGCGTTCTCACAAGGGAAAACGAAGCACAAAGAGTTCCAGGTAGATAGAAAATTTAAAAAAAACAGGCTGAAAGTTCACACTGCTTTCACTTCCAGCACAAGGCGGCAAATCTAGAACTGTTTTTACTGGGGGTCAGAAACAAAACACATCTGGATTCTTGTGTTAGCTCCGCTGGTTCCCATGTCCTGCTCGCCACATGCTGCCCTTTAATAATTGATTATTAAAGCTACAGTACATAACTTTTATTAAAAAATGTTGGGTTTTTTGGGGGGGAGGGTTTTACATATTTGTTAGAATTGTCACCATGTCGTGGCTTTTTGTAAAAAAAAAAAAAAATTACAAAACGAAAAAAAAATTTTAATATCAAAATGACATTCAAGATTTTCAATATCTTATCAATATTTTATATTGATAATAAAATAAAATATATGAAACACAAAATAGGTGACTGCATAAATATTTGCTCCCCTTTAAAGTGACTGACCAAGGTAGATGTCAGGGGATGGATACAAAAAAAATCTACAAGGCTCTGATTCCCCTGATGTTCAGTAGAAACCATCATCAAGAAATGGAAAGGATATGGCCCAAATGTAAATCTGTCTAGGTCAGGTCATGCTCACAACCCGAGTGACCCTACGAGAAGTAGACTAGTGTGACAGGACGCCAGGTCACCATGACGACACTGAAGGAACAACAAGCTTCACTGGCTGAGATGGAGAGTCTCTGCATCTGGCTGCTGCTTGGTGTCATCACCAGGCAAAGCTTAATGGTAAAAGATAAAGGTAATTTTATTTATATAGCACATTTTCAGCAACAAGGCAATACAAAGTGCTTTACAGGGATTAAAAGGAAATACTAACAAAATAACAAACAAAAGGAAAGAGCAAAAGAAGAAAAAGCTAAAAATATTGATCCAAAGTAAATAAATTAGATACTCCTATTTAGGTTTGGTAAATAAGTAGAAGTAAGTATCCTCTGGTCTAATTCCTTTTCTGAGTTGGGAGAATAGAGTCTAAGTAGTTGCTAGAGTAGTTTTTTCTGGGTTCCAAGTTCTAATCCCTGTTCTGGGTTGCTAAATAAATATAAGTAAATATAAGTATCCTCTGGACTTCTGGGACGCTCCACATGTACAAGTATGGACTTTATAAGTGTGCTCTAAATTCGTAAAGTAATGAGTAGTCCACAGTTTCCAAGTAATGATACAAACTAAATACTCTAAATTTTCTGGATTCTAAGTTTGTTCTAATTCCTTTTCTGGGTTGCAATAAAGGAGTCTCTCTCCATCTAAATAGTGAGTATTCTACAGTTTCTAAAATATAAGCTAAAGAGTGACTAATAAACTAGAGTCAGATTCTAAGTTTCTTCTAATTCCTTTTCTGGGTCAAAAGTGAGTACTCCACAGTTTCTAACAAAATAAAATAAAAAAGAGGAAAGGACACACTAGGGTAAATTGCAACATTCAGACAAAACAAAGGGCAAAGCAAAAACAGGCAAGGATCTATGGGAGCTTAGTGTTTGTTTAGTCAAACAGCCTAAATTTGTTGCTCATCATTGATTTCTGAAACCAATGAAAAGGGTGAATAATTTTTATATTTGCTGTAAGTTTTAACAAAACCTACAAAATACAGCAAATATTTATAACACGACTTTGCAAACTGAAATGGTTCAGTTAGTTGATTCTTGTTTTTTGTTTTTTTTAACATATCCAACATTAAAGCTGGACTCCATCATTTTTATATATGCCATGATTTTAAATCATATTAAGATGATAATTGTGGTTAAATTTGAATTTTCACTTTAAAATATCAGAAATATTTGAAAGGTCACAAGTTCAGAAGCAAAAATTCTGTTCTGTTTTTAGCATAGTATGATTATCACAGCAGGGTCCTCTCCACCCTAACAGCCCATTTTACACACCCAAAGCCACACTGAACCCTCATCAACACGTCACACACACACACACCCACACCCCCACGCACACGCACACACACCCCCACGCACACACACACACACGCACACACCACAACAGGCGGCAGTGAGGTTAAAACTACATCAGTATAACTGCATATGCTGAAGTGTCTCTTTGGCAAACTGACACACCAACCACACTTAACGTTTTATTTTCTACTGAGCGCTACCACCAACTAATCATAAACATGACATAAACACATATCACTTAACACTGGACAGCATACAGGAAGTCATTAGTAGTGAACTGTAATTGTTTAAAGGGATAATTCATCCATCGGCGCAGGGTCACAGCGTGGATCTATGTTTAATGTAAATTTAACACACACAGACACACGCGCTCACACACCCAGTTTAGCTTAGAAACCAGCAGTAAACTTAACAGCCTGTGGTCACTAATATACTGTTGTGTCTCAATTTATATGACCTCTACATAAGTCAGAGGTTGTTTTGTTTTTTTTAAATACACAACACATTTCAGCAAGAAGACAGTTCAAAGTGCTTTACATCATAAAAACACAAAAATCTGCAATTGAAGCATTACATATTTGTAATCAATAAAGCAACAATCAAGTGATTGTTGTTTCATAAGGCTCAGAGACCCCACAGTACACCTTCTGAACCAACATGGCTACGTCAACATATCTAGCCACTTCAGTAGGTTTTCATCTCAGTAATACTACAGAACAATAACTCCTAACACAAATGAAACATACTAGTGACATAGATATACAACACCTGTGATGACGAGAGAAAGTAGCAACAGAAATGCTTCTATTGACAGACATGGTGCTTTGTGGTTTTGTCTTCATGTTTTCATAGGAGGATTTAACAGTTGCAACAGCTCGATTCTTAAAAACAAAGTACATCAGCAGCCGTTCCATTGGTTCTTTTATGTCACTTGGGATTAGTCCTTTGTGATACAAAAATCAATAGTACTTCAGTTAATGCAAAATAACAAAAAAGTGGGAGATTACCAAATAAAAACATTTATTTGACTTTGAATAATAAAAGAAGTTCGCATGACATGATAATACTGGATCTGTCATCGTTAGCGTAACATCCAGAGCTTTCAGTCGATTGCATGAACACAATTTGATGTGCTGAGTCCAGAAAGGAATGCAGCCGCCATCATGTCTCATGTTTCTTCTTATGAGGTTTTTGATTTGAAATCTGTCATTTCCGTGTGCCTGTCTGCACGTTATATTTTATTTTTATTTTTTGTACCAGAACCAGGATAATTTTAACTTTTCCTTAGCTTCCACTCAGTTTAAAGGACTCACATAGAGAAATTGATATGATCTTAAGTTTCATAAACTTTTCAGGGCCAGCAGAACAATCTGAGGTTTATGGTGCTCTGTAGGGTAAATATTACTGTAAGGGTTAGTTTAAAGTGTTTTAATTGAAATTTAACTGCACTAGTGTGACCCAAAGTAAGACTCCAACAGCACAGCTCTACTGAGGCTACGCCACATTTTTGAAATGTAAAATTAAGTGTCTGAGCTGTCAGGAGTTGAGATTAGACGGGGAAAAAAATAATTTGAAGATTCTAATAAAAACTCAGGATAACAGTGATCAAAATGAAATAGGATTAGTTGTCATCAAAACAGCTTCAGTATCAGTTACTGTCAGTCATTTTTCCTTAACAAAGAATCATTTATCAGTTTTGAACTTTCGCCGGCCAGGGCTCAGAAAAGATCTGGGTCTAAACTCACCAATAAATCAGAATGTGAACTGGGCGTCCATTTTGGAAACACAAACTGATTGAAAATCACTTCTGATGTGTCTAAATAAAAATAGGCTATAACTGTAGATCCAAGCATTTAGGCAGCCAGAACACAATTAAATTAGGCCTCCTGCCGTGTATCTAACAAATTGCAAGTTTCAAATGAAAACTTTTGGCCAGTAGGACTTGCTTATAATTTAATTTTAAAAAATAGATTATTCTAAGCTTGCCTTGTTTTCCTTTGAGTACACCTTTTTAAATTAGATTAATTATTATTCCTGATTATTAGTTTATATTTTGCTGTTTGAACCTATTTTCTAATAGCACAGGCTACTGAAGTTGAGCTGTTAATTCTGTATAAAACTAGAATTAACATTTCAGCAGGTGAGAACTTAAAATAAAATCCACCAAGAAAAAATATGAACTGCCTGCTGATGCTGCTATGACAATTTTATGACACTACCTCACAGAAAAAAGTTTTAAAAGTCTGATTAAAAAGTGCCCCCATCACTTGTTCTTGGCTTTGTTTTATTAAAATATTAAGCTCCTACAGCCTGTTATTAACACACCTGGCCGTTCTTGTCAAAATGGCTCATTAAAACTAACACTGTTACTAAATAATTTTTCTGGATTTAGAAGTGTTTTATGTGTTTTATCTGAAATTTCCCTCTGAAAAGAAGCTGACCAGGATTCAAACTCAGAATATCAGGCCACAAGGCAGCACTGCTAATGACTGCAGCAATATGCAATCTCAAGGAACTGTAGGCGACCAAGATTGTCTCGAAATGTTATCAGTCTCATTAAAGATGTTGTTTGTCTTTGTGAAACATCTGAAGGAGCTGAACGTTTAAAATATTAACTGCAGAACTGCTGAGTGCTTGTTTCTTAGGTTCTCATGTTCAATTTGAAGTCCAACAAACCTGACTGAAGGTTTCAGTCCATTAACTTCTCACCACAGAAAACAGCCTAATCAGAAGTTCAACACATTGTTTTGGTCCTGGTCTTGTAGTGTGAAATGGACCGGATCTCCAGGCCTTTTCCCAGCTCCACCGACAGAGAATAGGATATGTAAGTTTTGTTTCGTTATTATTACATTATTACATGTTGTTTCCTTCTTAATCATATTTTTTTCTCTCTGACATTTTACTTGTTTACTCCATAAAATAAAGAAAATAAGTATGAGTGTATCCCGTGTATTTCAGCGTCAAGTATTTTTACTTCCATTACAATACTTTATTTTTGAGCTGAGCTGTGTTTATGGAGCTTTCTCTTCTTCTTTGGTGAAGAATTTCCACCTGTTGACACAAGTCATCCAGAGGAATGTTAATGTGATGACAGAGTGACAACACCTGCATGATTTGCTCATGCTTTTTCCCCTCAGGAAGCTTGTAAGAGACGTCACTGGGAGGAACTGCAGCTTATTTTATGATTTTGTGCGTTTTACTGCAAAATGAGCCTCCAGCGACAGCTGATGATTTATAATAAAATTCAAACTGTATAAAAGGAATTTCATATAACGGAATCTTTGATTCATTTTCAGAGAAAATTTTACTGATACAGATGCTTAATATGTACATATGTTACATATACATATGTAAACATATGTATATGTTTACATATATACATAGTTCATGTATATATATATATATATATATATATATATATATATATATATATATATAT